>VDFB02088438.1:0-85466 GCA_007258455.2 Sequoia sempervirens
TAAAATTAGGACAAGTAGCTCTCTCAAAGGTGCGAGCTGGAACAATGTTTCTATGGGGTTCGCCATGAACACTGCCTTCTCGATCACGATCCTAATTCTATCCTCTTTGAAGTGTCAAATTCTGAACATTTGTGCTCAGCTGCTGGAGGATATTCACCACCTGTTCTTGGCCTGCCACCATGCCTCTGAGTACATCATGTTATCAAAGCCTAATTATTCTTCCTGTTCGTCAAATGGAAATGCTGAAAAAGGTTCAAAAGTACTTCTCTGCAAACCAGGACCCCTGCGTGAGTAGTACCTGTCAAACTTATTCCGATGAGGCTGCATAAAGACTGCTAACACTGCAGGCTGGCAGGATCAGAGCTCTGATACCATTGTGATGAACCCTACTGGCTCAAACCTCAAACCCCAATATTTTCTTAGGTCTTAGTGTGTTATTTTAGTTTTTTAGAGAAAAGTTTATAGACAGAAGAGAAGGGGTGCATAGCATAAATGCTTATAGAATGTAAATCTAAGCTAATTTAAGCGAATTGAAAGTACAGAAGATAATTAATAAGCTCAACAATGGATTTAGAACTCATAAACATACCCGAAAGCTTCCAGATTATTTATTTAAGAAAGTAGTCCAGTTCGCCAACCAAGATGGTGAAAAACTGACAAAACTAGTATAGGAAGCTACAGAATGCAAAGTCCAGCCTGAAAATTGTGGCAGATGATGAGTACAAGCCAGACGCCAAAGGAGATGAAGAAAAACCCTCAGAAAGGCAGGTGTTTCTCTTAGGAAGTCCAAACGCCCTTGCACAAGAGCCACACACTTCAATGCAAACAACCAGAATTCCCACTCAAAAGGTACGGCCATGAAGTGAAGTGTCTGCCAGGTGAAATGAAGGCGCCATCTCTCAAAACCCTCTTAAACTGATAAAGGGATTCAATAGGAAACACAAATCAAGCTCTGTAGAACCTCTGTATGAAGCTCTCACCACTGCACAAATTTGACTGATCTCTCACAGTCTCAAAAGTGCTCAACATTGAAGAGATTTCGTTCTCCAATGGAAGATTGCTCAAAACCTTGATCACAGGATGAAGGCACAGGAAAATGTCCAAGGCAAAGTCGAAATATTCAATCATAGGGTTTCTCATTGCCAAATTGCCTTATATCAAGAAGGCACGCATTTCCAAGAAGATACACCACTTTTGATATTTAAATCTTTTAAATTATAATTTAAGTCACTTTCAATAGTTTGACTTAAATAAAGTGGGCGCCCTTTTTGTGTTAAGTGATTAAAATATTAAATCACCTTAATAAAGTATTTAAGTGATATAAAATGTATAAAGTCAATTTGACTTTATAAAAAGGCATTAAGTTAATTAATTAACTCGAATCACTTAAAAATCCATAACTCACTCAAAACACCAAATATTCCTGTGCTGTCATAAGCTGTCGACTCCCGAACTGCTAATGCCTGCTATGAACCAAACACTGGGCTCTAAAAACGAGAACGATCAAACTCTCCAGAAGGTACCACTGACCCTCTAACCAATCTAGCTAGCCCACAAGGGTCCAATAAAGGGATAACACACTGTTCTCGAGAATTGACTAGAGTGGGGACATCACAAATTGCAGGTGGCGAGGAGATGCTGCAATGACATGTCATCATCTTGTGAAGTATCAATTGTCCAGATGCAGAGGCAGTCAACAACTAGTCAGAGGAATTATTGACTCGAGGTGATGAGGTGTAAACACTTAGTTAGGACATCCTACTCCTCCAAAATAGCATTCATGACACAGGAGTTAATTTGATGCCTCTTTCCAAGTTAACTCATTGTCCCACTAATCGTGCATGTCTATTTTGGAGGCACTTTTGTATATTGGAGTTCTCTTTTAGTTTAGAATCAATTAACTGAAGTGGACTTCCCAATTAACTGTTAGGTTACCTACTTTTAGACATAGGAATAAATCTTGCAAATTGGCAAGAACTAAGTGTTAACTCAAGGAGATTTTAGGGTTGCCTACTCCTTTGAGCTTCTATAAATAAGAGCCTTGAGCTCATTGTATTTTAACTTTACTTCATAACAGGAAAACGCTAAGCTAAAAAGCCTTCGACTTTGTTCGCTTAGTATGTGTTCTTGAATCGTATTTGTTATAGTCAAATGCTAAGTACAGCTTGCATTCTTTCTATTCAGATAGGTGTGTTCAATCCACGTTGATGTTTTATTGGTTGATTGCTTCTTGTGTGATTGTCTCTTTGACACAAGTTGCTGTCCCAAAGTGTAATCTTTGATCGAAGCTAGGATAATAAATCAGGAGAGCCTTGGGCCTTTGATCCAAAAGTCTCTAGATCTGTCATTGTATGTTCTTAATAATCTTTCTTTCAATCTACACCTCTGAAAGAGCATTGTCTCTCCTTGGGAATTTAGAGAGTAGGATATCGTCATATGTTGTTTCTAGTAGTCTACCTTTCAGGTTACACCTCAAAAAGGACATAGTGCCTCCTTGGGAATTGTGATGTCCCCTTCCTAGTCAGCGCAGCTGGATTTGAGGTTGGCCTATCATTCTAATCCTCGTAGGTTGATAGTAGTGTGTAGAGGATCATCTGAGGTAGTTACCTAGTGTTCAGGAGCATCTTTCTTTTAGTTGATTCCGGTTGGACCTTCGTAGACTCTTTCAGAGTGGTTTTTTAGATACTTTCTATTTTTAGTAAGTCGGGCAGGCGGAAGCTGCTATTTTGGGCAGGGCACTTGGTTAAGCTAATTAGCTTAGAATCGACCCAGTTCATCAGTTTGATGGTTAGATGGAAAAATAACAGAGCATTTAATGATTATTAAATATTTGATATTTTGACTTTATATTATAAAGTCACTTTATTAATATATTTAAATATTAATAATTAATGGCATATTATAAAGTATTTTTAATAGTTTATAATAAAGTGAAATATTTGTTATAATGAATGATTATTTATTCATTAATGGGATGCCATTTATTTATTATTTTTCTCCTAAGTCAAAAAGGACGAATTTAATCATTTATTAAATGATTATTAAAAAAAGAAGCTGGGGTCGAATTTTTGAAAGAGGGTTATATATTCACTGTCAAGACAAATCGAACTCATGTGTTATGATTATTCAATTTGTCTTTTCTCGCTCTGAGCATTGAAGTTTGCGAACCTAGGGTTTCAACAGATAGTTGATTTTGGAGAACGTTCCCTCTTCATGATCTGGCATACTGAGACTCTGAAATACTAGTTAAAGATTGTCAAACTTGGTGTACAGAGGTTGCAGTTGAGCTTATTGATTCGATTCAGGAAGGATTTGCAGAGATTACTCTTCAGTTGTTAGTGGTGACTTGTCTGAGATTCTTACACAGAGATCTGGTGTTTTTCTTACTGAAGCCGTACCACATTGATTGCTGCTAGTAAGCCGTACTTTTCTGTACCAGTAGAGCTGTACCTTTCATCACAGAGGAACATCCTTTCAGTCTTCAGCTTCTCTCAGTTGGATCTTGTGCGCCTAGAGTATTTGAGGCTTCAGCATTGATTTCAGAGCCTGAAGATTGGTTTTCTTATTCAGCGGTACATTTTCATCTATCTTCTGGTGGCTGCAAATAATCAGGTTCTTTTGAATAAAAAGTAGTTTTCTCTTCATATGTTTGATTTTATATATTGTATGTGCTCTGGAAAATCAATATATGTGTGCGCCTTCATCTTTTGAGCCATATTGATGCATATTCATTGTCTTTTTATTTATTATGAATTTTTAAAGTATTTAAGAGCAAAATTGTAGCTTTCTTGTTTATTGCAAAAACCATCAAAAACACAAAAAAAATAAAACAAACAAAAATCAGCATTTTCAGTTAGGGGTTTGGGTTGAGAGACACCTGGTCTCTTACAGGAATCCTGAGATCTAACCTACCGTTTGATGGTTACTTGCATGAGTTCTATGTCGGTGTAAATTTGGAAGTTCAAATCCTTCAGATGCATTCTGAGAGACAGTTCGTCTAAGTGATTGAACCATACCATTCCCGCTTCTACATCTTCTTGCTCTGTTTTTCTAGAGGAAATAGGATAGATTAAAAGTTAGCCTAGTTGTAGTTAAGATTTGTAGAAACCAGAGAAAACCTTAGCTGCAACACATTGTGTTTATGCACCCTTGTGCCCTACCATTGAGTAAAAAAGATAGGAACTTAGTCCATTTTACTTTTACGCAACCGTCAGCAAAAGAGGGAGCTTCCCTTCCTAATTTGAAGAGCAGTTCATTCTGTGCATAGCTGTGTATTTCCAATAAGCACTCCAGAGGTGCTAATTGAAACGCCAACAATGTTTATGTGTTATCCTATCCAATTTGTGTATACTTTGTTGTTTAGTCTTTATTTTTAACTAAATAGTGCGAGCATCTAGTCTTAGGATTTATTTTAAATTAAAAAAGCATAAATCCTTTGCATTGTGTCAAAAGAGAGTCTTAACCTTTTACTTTAGGAAAACAAAAAAATATACACATTTAAAGTTTATTCAACTTGAATGCAAAATCCCTAGAAAAGCATTCTAAAGAGTGTAAATCACAAGTAGACATTGTTCATAGCAGGTTAATTTTTAGTTTATATGGAGCTTCCCCTTCTAAATAAAAGAGCAGCTCTACTACACATTTGTTCCATTTTGTGTTGCATTGAAAGGTGCAAATTAAAATGCTAACATGTCATAAAGAAGCCTTGTTAAAATTGTTTGTTTCAAATGTCTTAATTGCATATGTTCAGAATGTCATGTCCATTGTGGTTTTTAGGAGAATTTGACAAATAAATATTAAACTTAAAAAAAAGGATAATCCTATATTTAAAAGTCTATTGCCTTCCACAACATTGTGAGGGGGTCATTGCCAATGCATCTACTTAGTCATCCTAGACGTTTTCATGGCTCAATTCACGTATGCTATTAATCTTTTGGAATAATTTCATACGATTGATTGTAAGTTTGTAACCCTTCCACTACATCTATGGAGATCAAGCTAAATTGTTAGCCTATAATGATTCAACATTAATGATGAGTCACTCTACAAACAATTGGTGGGTAGTTTTATTCCCAAAAACATATCTTTATTTTGTTGATAGTTACTTTACTTGGTTTTATACCCAACAAGGCATGTTTATTAACAAACAATAAAACAACTTTGATTCCTTTTAGTACCACCAACAATTAGTAAGATGACAATTCTATAGATAAATTATATCAAAGGACAATTGATAGGGAGCAGGAGGGTTCTTGAATTTTCTGGAGATGGCAATGAGGATGGAGAGGACGATTTTGATGGAGATGAGGACAAAGATAGGGGCATTTCCATCAATGGTGATGTTGAGGACTAGCTCTATGGTTGGGACTCAGAGGATAGGGACAAAATCATGTGGGTGTTATGGTCGATGGTGTAGCGTCTCGTGCAAGACCATTGAGAGGCCATTTCTAGCAAGGTCTTTGTGCCTAATACATCCAAGGATGCTCTATGGAAGTAAGTTTCAGAGGACTATTCAACTTTAATGTTGCATAGGGGTTTTATTTCCCTTGCAACTCATTCTCCTTGTTGTGACCTTTTTCACACATCGCCCCATTGCAAATGGGGACCCCCTAATTTTTGCTTTGTTCTGGTCTTTTGGCTTGATTTTTGTTGGTTTTCCTGTTGTCTCTCTCTCACTTTGTCTATCTTTCCGGGGATGTGCCCATCTATGAGCTTAAACATGAAATTTTGGCTGTCTATAAAATTAGGGTTTCGAGTCTTCTAGTCAGTTTAAAGTCAAATGGAGTGAATAATTGAATTCTGAGCTTAGAATTGCTATTAAGATGCTTCGAGCAGGCTCCCATTGGATTTTCACTGGATTTTGATAACTTGCTATTTTTAGTAAGTACCAATTTGGGGCCTATTTTCTTGGGATTTTCAAATTCTGACAATTGCCTTGCACTTAGAACACTGTGAGCTACCTGCTTGCCAAATTTGAGCTGAAACAGAGAACTTTCTATTTTTAATAGTGTTGCCTTCGAGGGTCATTTTTAGGGTTCGCATGTTGGATTTTCAGATGCATGTCTGGAGATTCTTTGTGGTTTTTTCGAGACCTTCGTAGTGATATAACATGCAAAACGAGATGATGAATTTCAATGATTCAGGCTTCAGTGGCTATTTTTAGGGTTTGCATGTAGAATTTCTCAGCGCATGTTGGCATAATCTTTCTGGGTTTTCCGAGAGCTTCGCAGCGAGGTAACATGCAAACAGAGTTGATCACTTTTCCGGGACTTGCTATTTTTTAGCTAGTGCTCACATGTTGGTCATTTTTTTGGGTTTTTCTAGGTTTTTTGAGATCTCTCGAGTAGTGTGACATGTGTTGTACCCAAAAATAAATTTTTGGCATTCTGTATAAATTGAGCTAAATCTTGTTAAAATGCCATGTAAAGTCTATTTTAGGTCAAACCAATCATAGAATCTTGGTGGGTTTTTGTCAAGGAACACGTGCAAAATTCTGAAAATTTGAAAATTAGGGTTTTACGCCCCTATTTTCAGGGATACCCCCGAAAATAGGACCTTCCCAGAAATGATTGAAAACAATTTTGATAGGATTAAAAGGCTTCACGATCACATTGGTCAAATCAGAATCATCAAAAGACAGGTTTTACTCTGGTGGGTCTATTTCTATTTTTCAAGAACAAAGTTAGGAGCTCCGCAGCCATTAATGGCAGATTGGCTAGTACCAGGAGTTGAAAGTTAAGCTTCAAAAGCTTCAACGACGCAACCATGGTGGAAAAGGTCTAAAATGATGCTGTTTGATGAAGGAAATTCTTGAAATCCAAAAAGGTCAAAATTTGACTAATTCTGGAAACGTTACGAAGGAGAAACAAGTTCACATGTTGAAAAGAGCCTTTTTCAAGCAGGGGCGCCCATGATCTTTAAGGGTCAAATGCAGTCTGCTAGATCATCCAAGGCATTCATCCTCGGCGTTTGCTTGCTGGCTCAACAATGAAACAAACATCTAGATCATCTAATGAGTTGATCATAAGTAGTGGCTAACAAAGTGAAAAGAGGCAGTTGAAGAAATATCAGGAAAAGATTGTCAAAGGTGAAGATCAAAGGAAAAAGAGCCTTTTCAAAAGAAAGGCGACCTTCCTTTTGGACCTCAAGATGCTCACAAAAGACCAAAGTCCTCTCAGAACAATTTTCTCAACCTAGGTAGATCTCAGCAACGCAACTGCAAGCATGGTCATCCGATGAGGCAGTCAACAAATAATCAGAATCAAAGTAGGCAGCTTTTCAGATGAAGATGATCAGGCCAAAAGACAAAAGCGCCCTTTTCAAGGAGGGGCGCCCTTGAATAAAGGAACCCTAGAATGAATTCCAAGTTTTCTGAATTCAGTCATCTTTGGTGAAAGCGGAGCTGGCTACCTGGTGAGATATCAAGCGAAATCATCTGATTCTCTGATCAACGAGAAATCCAGATCAAAGCATGAGAGGTCATTTCAAAAGGCTGAAGAACAAAGATTGTAAATTCACTAAGGCATAAGCAAAAGAGCCCTTTCTTGGAAAAGGCGCCCTTTCTTTTGAAGCCCTAAACTTAACTTTTCATCATCATGTCTCCCAAACACTTCTCTTTAGTATTGATCTAGCTCAGCAGTGAATGTGTCAGCAACATCTCACGATCAACAGATCATGCCAGATTCAGGACCCAACAGAGGTCATTCAAGAGAGGAAATAATAAAAAACTTGCAAAAAATCAAAAGGGACGCCTAAAAGAAGTCAAAGGTCAAGTTGTTGACTAAAGTCAAGATATTTTGAGTTAATCTTGGCTAAAACACTCCACGATTAGTGGAAATCACCTTTTTGAACTTCAGATCAAGCCAAAATCACTTTTGAGCTTGAGTTATGTCCCCAAACTTGTGGATCTAAGGCTTGAGTCTACATATTCAAGGTAAAGGTGTCCTACTTCATTATTTCATTGCAGGTTAAGGATCAAGAACAGCCATAAGCTCTCAAGGACGCCATTGATAGATCTGGACAAGGTTTTCATCTGTTCTTCAATTTTTCTTGCAGATCTGAAGCAGAAGAAGATTGCTATTTTGAGGATTGGATTCAGAGACAGATTTTCTTAGGAAGCCAGATATAAAAACTTCCAATCCATCTTCTGTCTACTTCTCTTCTTGTCTTAGGTTTTCTTGCATGTCACACAAGGCAATAGGCTACATCAGATCAAATCAACTGGGTAGATTCAGCATAATTTTCCAGTAAAACCCATCTCGTCAGATTTTCCAAAATCAGCAAATTTGCTGCCCCTATTTTTGGGGGTTTTTCCGAAAAAGTTTCAAAATCAAAATTCTGAGGAACTGGGCTTGTTTAGCATTGAAGCACGAACAAAACCCATGTGCCAGACTTTTTCCAAAAAAATACTTCTCGGTAGGGCGCTATTTTCAGGGGTTTCCAGAGATTATCAGAACAAGGTCAAGCTTACAGTCAATCTTTAAGTTTTTCAAGATGCAGTACTCCCAAGTACAATACGAGACAAAGATGGTCTTATTCCATGATTACTTGAAAACAGTTGACACAAATTTACATCAAGTAAATCCAGTAGTTGATTTGGAGCAGCTAGAAGGCATGAATCAAATCACATTGCAGAATATTGAAGAATCCGGGTTGTTACAGGCCACATCCATTTGCATCACGTTACAAAGCATGCAACTTGTAATCGCTTGTGTCAAGCATTACAATCCTACCACTAGAGAAATCAGAGCAGCAAATGGAAGAGTTGTTTGTAGTCTAAAGCCTTAGGATATCGAAAGGTGTTTTGATATTCCATCATGTCCTAACAGCAAAGTCATATCAGTGACGGAATGCAAGAAGGCATTTGAGACAGCTAAGGACAAATGTCAAAGGATAATAGCTGAAAAATGGCTAAAAGTGACAAAGGCAAACTTGCCTAAGTTGGTGGGATGAGGAGAATGTAAAGATGAGTACGCACTGTTAATCACTCTACTCAATAGAATCACTGGAGAAGAAGATGGTCATCAATTCCAGCCATGGATGTACTATGTCATTGCTAAAATCATTGGCAGAAGGGAATATTATGACTGGGCCACTCTGATTAGTGGCACACTCCATCGACAAATCACTGGGTATCTGGAAGCTCATAGGTTCCACATGTGCTCTTACCTAGTATACTTGATCGCCATCCAAGGTGATTTCAAGATATTGAACAATGTGGGAACCTTAGGTGTGCAAAAGGTTCACGAACATTTCACACGTCTTGAGTTTACTCAAGCGGAGCGACACTTCAAAAGAACGAGTGATCTCTTCATTATGCACACTATACGTGAGCTAGACCATGAGATGCACGTGCGTATTTCACAGATAGCCAGAGAGGCAATGGTGGATTGGGCGGATTGGTTCATCCAATTCCCTATGTTCTCCTACATACGCGTGTATGGCTACATTGGCCACCCCGCCATGCTACCAAGATACCCTTCAGATAGGGTAGTCTTCATGGAATTCCTGAGACAGTTGTCTGAAGTTCACGTCTACTTGCGCTTGAAGAGGAAGACAGCTGCTAATTTTCCCATTGGAATGGGACTCTATAGATGCGGATTCGCGGCAGATGCTAAGATGATGAGTCAGGAAACGGTGAGGTTTAATCTCAAGTATCTCATTGAGAGAAGATCCTATGATCCCAGAGGGCTCTATGCAGCACATCTCGAGCAGCACTTGTCACATAAGTCTTCTATGGAAGATTATTGGGTAAATTATCAAGACGAGTACGAAGTGCGAAGAAGGAACTACAGCAGGTTCAAACTCCCACAAATTGCTGATTTTATGTCAGTAGACATCGAGGGCCTGTTCAATGATGAAGGGGAAGTCATTCTCCTCTCATTCTTCGCAGATTCAGTTGACTCCCAACCACTCCCAAGAGTGAATTGGTATGCCAAGGAAAACACGTCTATAGAGGAAAGAACGAGTAGAGTGGTTAGAAATAGCCAACTCTATCTCGATAGCAAGAAATCAAGGAAGGTGATACCTCACAGAATAGAGTCGCCACAGGTTCAATCTCCACCACCTTCCACTTCAAAAAGGAAACCTAGGCAGAAGCAATGGTGCAATCCTCCTCGAGGGATGAGGATGTCAAAGCCTACGAAGCCTAGAACACAGAGGACACCTGTGGAGAAAGCCACACATAGTCCTGAAATAATCATGGGTATTGCTCCCCCAAAACAAAGAGTAGAGACTGCTACCCTTGATCCAACAGAAGTTATCACGGAAGAACCAGCAGCAGTAGTTGCTGAAGAACCAGTAACAAAGCCAATGGCAGAAACAACAGCAACAGAAGTAGCAGCAAAAACAGTGCTTGTTATGGGAGCAGAGCCACAAATATCACCAGTACCACAGCGGTCACAAGTCTTCATCAACTTGGATTCGCCACCGAGAGACATTGCTCCAACATAGTCTCACACATCTAGCATTCAAGGGCCTCACATCCCTCCTAGTGAAGTTCGCCGAAATTCTATTTGGCTTGAAGGCTTCCTAAGAAGAAAGAGGGAAAAACCCTCCTATGAACTTGACTTTACCAAATTTGACCACGTCCCACATGACATGTTGGCGAAGAGGTTGAAGAAACAAGTTCACATAGAAAGGAATGCAGAGTGTGAAATCATCATAGAGACTGCTGCCCCACCAGTAGAGAAAAGCATACACGAGGTTCAATTGGAAGACTACACTTTGTCTCAACTTAACCTCGGGAAGACTACACGACAGGCGGAGGCAGACCTTCTCGGAATAGTTTCGGTGAGTGCACAAGAAAGAATGGCTAAGGATGGTAAAGAAAAGGCAGCCTTAAAGGCTGAAAATCAGAAACTGAGGTCATACATAACCAGCTTGATACATGGCACCCCAAACGTCTCAACCCTACCAGTAGGATTACTAGATCTCCCCGCCGAACAAAATCATCGGCAATTGATAACATTCGGTAAACACTTGAGAGATCAAGTGGAAGAGTTTGTTCTCAAGGGTAGATGTATATTGGCAAATCTATACCAGTTACGGGATAGAGCATATGGACTTCGTGCAGAGATCTAGCAATCAGAACAAAGGATTGCAGAAAGGAGGCTAGAAGACGAGAGCACAATTGCAGATTTGCAATTGGCATATCAATCAGTATACTCTGAGGAAAACAAGCAACATCTCTTTGCTTGGAAGGAACAATTGGCATACAAGGTAAAAGCCTATGACGCTCATTCAGTAGAGTTGGTTGATTACAGACGGGTGGTTGCCACTATTATCAACTTCGCAAGAACGTTGGTGATATCTTTCCCTTGCATGGAATATCAACGTAAGGGAGGAGAATACATCGAGATGGTCACTGTACAAAACCAGTTCAGGGATGTCATCCGCAGTACCTTTCTTGATGATCCAGATGGTTGCAAGCTGGCTAAGGTAGCAGCTTTATCAACCAAGTTTGAAGAGGCAGCATCTCAGTGTATAGACTTCGGGAATCAACTCACAATGGGTGAGGTAATGCTACAACGCCACGTCATCATTCTACAAAGCATTAACTCCCCAGAGGCTGATGAAGTCAACGAATGGATAGAAGCACTGTTGATCAATGGTGAACTATAAAGGCACCAAAGAAGGACGTCCTACACCCTCCAAGTGGCATTTATGATACTTGAGTTTGACTTGATGCCTCTTTCCAAGTCAACTCAAGATGACATTAAATGTAATTGGAGTTAACTTGATGCTTCTTTCCAAGTTTAACTCCATATCCCTTAAATCATGCATTGTCAGATCCCACTGATTAAGGATGTCTTTTTGACTTCCATGATTTGTGGATCTGAGATCTCCACTAAATGTGGATGTCTATTTTGGAGGGATACTTTCATTTAAGTTCACCTTTAGTTTACTTTCAGTCAACTGAAGTAGTTTCCAATTGACTCTTTGTTTACTTTCAGTTAACTGCTTGTTCCCCCTGTTTAGGAATAAATCTTGCAAATTGGTTGGCAAGAACTCATTGTTAACTCAAGGAGATTTTGGGGTTGCCCACTCCTTTGAGTTCTATAAATAAGAGCCTTGGGCTCATTGTTTGTTTAACTTTTACTTGCTATGCAAAATTGTTGTGCCATTGTTGCCAACAGCTTTGAAAGCGGATATTTGTTCACTCCTGGATGAGAGTTCGTTGGTCGATCGTAATTGTGCATGATTTCGTGCCTTTGCTTTCCCAACCTTTGTAATTCGTTGATAAAGCTTTGAAGGAGAATATCAGAAGGCACTTGCATTTTGATCAATCTATTTGAGTTATGTCCACATCTTGTATCTAATAGCTCGTTGTTTCATTTCCCTCCTTGGATAGGAGTCCCTCCTCCTTGGATATTTGTTATTGACAGTTATCGTTCGTTGTTGTTTAATGTATTGACCTTCAATCTATACTTCAGATAGGAGTTCCTCCTCCTTAGCAAGCTTGTTGGCCAAGACATCGTCAAATTGTTGTTTCTAGTAAACTATTTCCTAGCCCATACCTCGGATAGGAGTCCCTCCTCCTTAGCAGGTCTCAGATCTAGTTTACCGTAAAGAGTGTTTTCTTGTACCAACCTTATCTTGGTGTATACCTGAGAGTTCAGAGCCTCGGTCATACTCTCAGGAGACAACGAATTCGGGTGATCCAACCAACCCATTCCCGCTCCTTTACCCTCATACTCTGTTTACCTTGAAGGTATTGGATAGATAAAAGCTAGAATAGTCGTAGTTAAGATCTGCCGAAACCAGAGAAAAAGCTTAGCTACGGCGCATTGTGTTTGTGCACCCTTGTGTCCTACCGCTGAAGCATAAAAAGATAGGAATTTTAGTTTACATTTCCCTTCCTTACGCATTGCTCTCAGCAGAGAGGGACTTCTCTTTAAATAACAAAGAAGTGTTGCAAAACATTTGAAATAGCTAAACGTTTACAATCAACACTCTAGAGGTGCTAATTTAAACACCAACAACATGCAAACTCATCTGACAACTAATTGGTCACTTTTTCAAACACTTACTATTTTTAGTAGGATCACTCCGGCAGTTGCCCAACACATCAGGATCACAAACAGGGTGAGGTGCAACAGAAACGGGGTCAAATGGAGGTTATCTGAAGGACATGCAAGACGAATTAGGGTTTCCAGCTTTGGGACCCAAAATGAGGGGTCAAATGTCAGAATTTTCGAAAATCGGTGTATGCCATTGTGATCAGTATCTTTCAAGCTATCCACAAGTAAAATTTGAAGGCAATCAGAGCACTTACTATTTATAGTAAGCCATGTCTGAAACAGGCTATAAATAGTAAGTCGGCATTAGGGGCCAGTGTGAATGGGCAAGTCTACTGATGAGGGTCACGTCATTCAAATTTCAAGATAAACGGAGTTGTGGAAGTCTCAAAATCAAGTAGTTGCCATAAATAGTAAACCATCTCCGGAAACAGGGCTATAAATAGCAAATCAGCACGAGGCACCAGTATGAACAAGTCAAACAAGTGATGAGGACGCCATGGAGTGAATTTCAGATCAAATAGAGTTGCAGAGGTTCAAAAATCAAGCACTTACTATTTTTAGCAGGCCTATGCAGAGGAATTAGGGTTTCCTAAAATGTAGGGAAAAACACGACAATCACACAGAAGCAGTATCTAGTCACAATCGACATCCTTTAGGCAATCAACACACAAAATTTGAACTCATTTTGAATAGTTACTATTTTTAGTAAGTTGCTAAAAATAGCAGGTACATGCAGGCATCAGACGCCAAAAGCTCAATCACATCACGAGGGTCGAGGCAAAGTAAAAATCAAGCTTTTTAGAGCTAGAAATCAGTTTAAAATGGAAAATTTGAGAAACTTTCTAAAAATAGAAGCTAGGAGAAGTTGAGGGCAACGTGAACAAACCACTTCAAATTGGACGAAACCTTTGAAATTCATCTAAGTTTGATAAAATGGAAGCTCCGGCATCAAAATGCGCCCAAGGAGAAGAAGTGATTGAAATTTGTCTAAGTCCTTGAAATTTGAAGTGGACATGGTGAAATGCGCCCTTGAAGCTCAAGATTGATGAAAAAATTTCTAAGTATTGCAAATTGAAAGCTCATAAGACAGAATGCGCCTTGACTTGGAGGAGAAGATAGAAATTTTTCTAAGTGTTGTAAATTTGAGGCTCCCTACCTCATATGCGTCCTTGCAAGCTTGAGGGGAGTTGAAATTTTTTCTAAGTATCCAAAATTTGAAGTATGACACTCTATATGCGCCTTGGGAAGAAGAGGGTGATCAAAATTCTACAAAGTCCTTGAAACTTTAAGTACACCCTCCAAAATGCGCCCTTATAAGCTTGAAGTTAGTTGAAAAGTTTCAAAGGCATTTAAATTCTAAGCTCCTTACCTTAAATGTGCCCAGGAAGTTGAGAAGGAAAGAAGATCCTCTAAGGCATGAAAATTTGAAGGAAGCACCCCTATATGCGCCTAAGAGAAGAGAGGGGAGTAAAAATTTGGTTAAGTGTTGAAAAATGAAACTAGAGGGGCTCACATGCACCAAAGCAAGGAAGGAGAGGTAGGAAAATGTCTAAGGAATTTAAACTTGAAGCTTGCCCCCTTAAATGCGCCTAGCATGACATGGAGTGGGTGAAATTTTCTAAGGCATATGAAATTGGAAGCAAACCACCTCAAAAGCGCCCAAGGTAGAGGAGAGTTGATAAAAAATTTTCTAAGTATTGAAGGCTGAAAGTAGGCCTAGCTAAGTGCGCCCAAAGTCAGTGGAGGAACCTAAAAATTTTCTAAGTGATGAGAATTGAAAGCTAAGGGTGGTAAATGCACCTTAGTTTGGGAGATGCCTTGAAGTTTGTCTAAGTATTGTAAAATGGAAGCTTGCCTAGGTAAATGCGCCCAAGGAAGAAAGAGATACTTGGAGTTTTTCCTAAGTGTTGCAAACTTGAAGTAGCTACCCCTAAATGCGCCTTTGAGAATGATGGGTTGAGTAAAGTTAACTAAGTGTTGAAAATGAATGCTAGGACCCTTAATTGTGCCTAGCATGACAAAGAGGTAAAAATTTTACTAAGGCATTGGAATTGAAGGTAGATACCCTCAAGTGCGCCCAGCTTAAGAAGGAAGATGAAAAGGGTTTCTAAGTAGTTGAAAGTTCCTCTAGGACCTATCAAATGTGCCCAAGGTAAAGTGAGGTTGATAAAAGTTTCTAAGGTAAGGAAAATTCTTTCTCCAGCCTCCAAATGTGCCCATCTTAGCAAGGTGGTTAGAAGTTCCTCCAAGGCAATTAAAATGGAAGCACTACCCATGAATTGCACCCAAGGTGGCTGGAGGCAACATGATGTTTGAAAATATTTTCTAAGTGTTTGCAAATGGAAGGACAGGAGCTCAAATGCGCCCAGCTTGAGGAATGAATTGGAAAATTTCTTAAGTGTCAAAGCGAGAGAAGAAATGCACCCCGAGGAGAAGTAAGAATAAAACTTTGGTGAGAAATATTTTTCTAAGGTATAAAATTCAAAAAAATTAAATCTACCCCTTCGTCTGTAGACACATGAATTTGGCACTTTCTGAAGGGAATTTTCTTCTGGGTATTGGATATTTTCAACAAGGATGTGATTTTAAAGTTTTCCACACCTTGCCGAAGACTTTAAGATGGAGATTTTTCTCGGATGCCTAGTTGATAAAATTTTCTAGAGGAAATAAATTATTTCTAAGGCAGATGGGTTGGAAATTTGGCTAAGGCAAAAAGGGGGTATCATGCTGGTTGGAAGATTTTCTAAGACAGAGAGGAATCAAACAACACCCTCTAAACGCACCGTCAAGTTGGATAAAGTTTCTAAGGCACAACTTCAAGGTACACAGGAAGCAGAGTACAAGATGGAAATTTGGCTAAGGCATGAAGAATTTGGAGATGACATGAAACTCGAATATCAGGATGATATGCGCCCATGATGAAAGGTTGTAAAGAAGGCAAAGCCTGCTGAAGAAAAAGAGATGAGCCCTATTAGATTCGAAGATCATTCAAATCTTGGATGTCAAAGCATGGAGATCTGGTAAGTAGAGTGGATTTATATTGTAAAGTGTTTTGATGTCCTCTTTGTTTGTTTTGCAGGCTGAACGTCGGGGCCATGGCACAGTGACTTGGAGTAATGAAGCAAATAGTCCAAGATGATAAATCATGAAGGAAGAAAAGTTGCAAGAAATGGCTAAGTGTTGGAATAACCTAATGTGCACTCAATTCAAAGAGGTAGATGGCGAGGAAGAAATGCTCAAGTCCAAGATAAGAAGACACTTCAGGATCAAAGGTGGATAAATAATCCCCCCCCAAGCAAGTACTTCAAAGTTGAAGAACAACATCAAGAAGAAAATCATCGTCGAGTAGGAGAAAGAGTTTGCAGGCTTGATGTTAGATCGAGAACGTGCTTGCCGTACTAGTCCAAGAAGTTGAAGCAGTGTGAAATATCACAAACCAATTTTTTTCAAATTTTGCCAAGTACACAACAATGCAGAAAGCACCCGTTAGGGTTAGTTCAATCAAACCAGCAGTTACAATTAACTCGTTGCCAAGAATGCGAACTCAATCTCAACAAGAGAGAGGCTGTCATATGGCTAGAGGATCATCAGTACATTAATTCAAACTGCAACTAGAACGTAACTCTAACCAAGAATGTGTCCATGGTGGACGATCATATGGTCAGAGGATCCCTATCACTAATATTGCTGAAAGTAACTCAACACCAAGTATGTGCTACTCAATCCAGGATGGAAAAGAGGCGACCATATGGTGGAGATATTAAACTATAATGCAACACAAGTAAATAGGCGGCAAGCCAGCCTCTTCCACTTATTCAGTGGGCAATACAAAGTATGAAATTAGCAAGAATAAGAAAGATGCTGACAGTACTACTGTTCAGCTTACAATATATTGAAGAATGTCTGTTAAGAGCACAAGATTAGAGCTGCAAAGTGCTGCAACAAGATAGAAGATTCTCCCTTGCTTAACAACTGCTCCAAGACCAAAATATCCACTCAAAGACCAATCTCAATGTTCTGTTTTGTGACAGACCTGCTCTAGAAAAGCTAAAACAGCAACACAGAAATTCATTAAACCACTCACTACTCCCTCAATACTCCACCAAAAGACCCCAAACCAAATGCAAAGGACTCCTAGAACAAGGACGACCAAGTTGCAAGCAAGAAACTACACCCAAACCCCCACCATTATTTAATACGCTGCCCAATACACTCCAAGAGGGCCTGCCTGGCAAATAGGGGCAATTTTCTTTATAAATTCAAGCTCTCAATATTAAAATCTGCAAATTGGCACAAAGGGGCGCCCAACCTAAAGAAGATGAAATGTGCATTACCCAGAACGAAGATATTTTTATTTTTCAATATATGAGTGAAAACTACAAATCAGCTATGATATCAGCAACTCCAGAAAATGATATGAAATGCAAATAATTGAACTACAAAGCATTAACTCAAACAACAATGCAACCTCACTACAAAATGTCACTCAAAACAAGCAAACCTCTCCACTAGGTGCTATCTCTCAAGCACGAAGTCGAGCCAAGGCTAGGAGGCATTCATTCCTCGAAGCAATCTTGTTACCGTTTCGGCAACATAACAATATTGAAGTCATAAGATGATCCAAAAGAATAGAAGTAGCCTCCTTATATAGACCTTTGAGAAGATCTCTTGAAAACCCTAAGAAGTGCGCCCCACCACAAGACACTTTTAGGTTTTCTGACTTTGTTTTATTTGCTCCCTCTAAGTGGCGTCCCATTCCTCTAGAGATAAAAATCACTTCTAAAATAAAATAACATCTCTCAAGGTTGGCTTCCAATTCCACTTGAGCAATTAACTTTAGGAAAAATCACAATAAGTTTCTCATGAGAGAATAACCCTCAAAGTCCCCCTCTTTAAAATGACTTAAAGTCATATTACTAGGACAAGGGGTTATTTTATAAAATAAAACATTATTGGCTTTAAATAACTTCTGTCTCCAAAATGAACCCCTTAAGCCAAAAATTAAAATTACCCAATGAACTGCCAGTAAAGGAAAATTGACTGAGCTGGTGCTGATTGGACCATTGCTAAATATAGAATTTACTAAAAATAGTAAATTCAAGAAGTTGCTCAGAATGAAATGCATGTGCCACCATTGCAAAGCTTTCTGAAAACCCAAAAGGAATCCAGAATCCAAACACCCAAACTCCAACAAGCAAAACCCTGAATCTTCAAGAGAACCCATGAAACAGCCAGAAACCCTAATTCTGCCACTGACTAGCCGACAGCACATTGGGAATAGGCTACCAATCACTGAAAAGTGAAGTGCTAAAAACGGGGACATTACACAGTGTGAACGCATCTATGAACAGGAATCTTCTAGAGGATGGTGGAAATTAATCGTTCATTTATTACTCCACTCCTCTTTTTAGGGTTAGGGCTTATGTGGCTCAATCTGAGCCGTCCATGTGATTGTAATCTAAGCCATCCATTGCACTTGGCCAGCTATATAAAGGGGCATCCCCCCTCATTTGTACCTCATTAGATTAGACATTAGATAAGAGATTAGAATAGAGAGACAACTAGGTGATAGCTTAGAGGTAGTTTAGTATAGATTGATAGGATAGTTTGAAGAGGGAAAGTTTTCCCTTTGAAAACTTTGTAAGAAATTGTTGTGAACACTCTCAATAAAAAGAGTTTTCATTGATGGTGAATTTCGTCTTTTGTTGTGAGTAGCTAGCAAGGTTTCTTCGTCCTTCTGATTCGAATAGTAGCTTAAAGTCGGGTAAATTTCATTTCATGCAAGTAGATAGTAATAATGGAATGTGGTGTTTGATCTAAGCAAGCTTCACTTATCCATACCACTAGCGGGCTCATTGACGATGTGTTCGCCTTGTGTGGTCAACTAGAAACATTGTGGGCCTAACTTCAATCACAGTTTGAATGATGGTATGCGTCGTTGTGATGGTATCTTCATGTCAACTGGTGGTTTGAATATCTTTAGTCACCTCCCTTGAAGATTGCACCGACTCTGTGGAAGCTGTCCGATGCGAGGCAAAGCGAAGTCCGGTTGAAGTTTGCTGAAGTTAAGCTCCATATCCCGCACTTAGAATAAAATTTAGACTCTCTAAACCCTGCCACCATTTTAAATTCAGTACTTTCTGGTTAGTATAGGAAACTTGTGCTTCGTTGATAAATCTGTCGAACTGTGAAAATCCCTTTCTCTGCTATTGAACAATTTCGTAAGTCCCCTTGAAATACCAGCAAATCACATCGAGCCAACTGAGACTATCCACTGCATGAAGAAACCTTGGAGTTGAATTTATGATCTTTCTAGCAATCTTAGCATGCAAGAGATTTTGTTCAAGAGAGGATAGTCGCCGTTGGCAACTTTATTTTGTGTTGGTGCGGTCACGAAAAACACATCAACACTTCCACAACCCCAACTCTTTCTAGCGTTGATCTTGGCCTTTAAAAGAGGTTTCTTACCTAGGTGGTGGCCTTTGTTTCCCCTCTGGCTATGGCAACTGCTCTGTCGTCTATTAGGGATGGGTTCTTATCTTACACCAACCTTGTTAGGTCCATGCCACATTCTCTTCCTTGTAGTGATGAGGGTTCACAAAAAATGCTATGAAGGGGCTATAGCTCCCCTTGCCTGTAATGTCCCCTTCTCAAACCTGATCTTTCCAGTGACCGTTGGCCTTTTTCTGGAGACCCAAAGGCTAGTCGGAAGGTAAAATTAGGGTTTCCTATTTTTGAGGAGGTCATTGCTCAGAGCTGGTGGATTCAATGGTGAATTCTTTCTGGGGTTTCAGAGAGCTTCGTAGTGGTATGTTCAGTTCGGCATTCGGAGCATTTTCTGGAATTTACTATTTTTAGTAAATTCTATTTTTAGCAGCTTTTCAGTTGGGTTCAGCTTGGTTGACTTCCTGCTTCAGTTTGGTCAGTTGACTTGGTCAGTATCGGCTTCAGGGCATAATTGGAGAGATAAGTGGATATATTTAATTAAAGGTCACGTTTTAATGTTATAATTGAACGTTGACTTCCCCCTTAGCCTAGTGTAATCACTTCAAGTCTTTTTAAAAGGTGTTCTTTAAGGGTGGCACTTCATTAAGAGAATTAATTAATTCTTTTATGAAGTTTATTATAAGTTCAAAAGTGGACGCCTTTTTCAAGAGAGATTAAATGATAATTAAAAGACAAAATTGCTTGGATAAGTGGGACGCCATCTTTGAGGAGATTAGGGTTTTGAGCTAAAAGTGGATTTTAGGGTTTCGAGAAGTCAACTGGAAAATTATAAAAGGGAGACTTTGAGCATCATTTGACATCTTTGGTCTATGCTATTGTTATGCTGCCGAAATGGTTGCGGGATTTCTTCGAGGAATGAATGCCTCCTAGTCTGGGCTCGACTTCATGCTTGAGAGATAGCATCTAGTGGAGAATTTAGTATGCTTATGAGTGATTCTTTAGTGAGGTTTGCATTGTTGTTGAGTTGATGCTTTGTAGTTGGATTTGCTTATATAGTGTTGTTGCTTGCATATTAGAAGTTCTGGTTTTTGCATTATTTGCTACAGCAGATTCATATTTTCATTCATATGTCAAAAAATACACAAAATATCCTTCTGGGCATTGTTCATATCTCTCTGTCTGGGTAGGGTGAACCTTTGTCTCAAGTTTCAGATTTTATAGATCAGCATTTAATTTTTAAAACAAAATCGCCCTTCTAGCTGGCCGTACCATCTGTACTTGCTTGGTTTTTCGTGCATAAATAATCTAAGGTCTTCTGTTGGGGTTTCAGTGTGCTAATTGGGTCGCCATCATTATATGCTCATTTTGCATCTTATTCTGTGAGATTTGAGTGAGTTTTGAGAGTGTTGTGAGTAAATTGGTGAGTTACAGGGCTGCTGTTCGTGCATGTGAAGATCCGGACTGTCAAAATCAGATTATCAGGTTGGCCGTAATATTGCAGTTTCTGAGTTGATCTTCCTTATTCATTGAAAGAATCCTTTAATATTGTTGCAGTTCTATTACTCTTGATTGTAATTGATAGCAAGGCATTGTCTAACATTTGTAAGCTGGCAGTAGTACTGACAGCAGTTATAATCTTGCTTATCAAATTGTAATGTTCATCTTTACAGTCTTCATTTGCTATTACATTTAATTTACCTCGCCCTATGGTAGCTACTCTCCCATTCTGGGTTAGCAAGCACATTCTGGGTGTTGAGTGTTTCAGCTTTCAGCATTTATCTTTCAAGCATTGTTAGTGTAATCACTCCGTCATATGGTCGCCCCTCACTCCGCATTGGATTGGGTAGCATATACTTGACGTCGAGTTCCCTTTCCAGCATTTAGAGTAGAAGATCCTCTGACCAATGCTCGTCATCATCGGCGCCATACTGGTTAGAGTTGTTTCAGTACGCTTGGGTTTATCTTCTAACCTTAACGGGTACTTGGTTGTAATGTTGTAATTTGAAATTTGTAAAAACGAAAAAAAATTGGCTCGGAATATTTCAGTGGTATCAGAGCCAAGATCCTGCCATCCTGTGCCCATCAGAGTTCACTTGACAGAGAAAACAGATTATACATCAGAGGTCAGAGCTGAGTTCAGTATTAGCTTTCAGAAGTTTCAAAGATGTTGCATTTTCTAAGGTCTATGGGTCGTGAGAAGTCAGATTCAACTATGGCATCTGAGGAAGGAAAGGTTATTGATGTCGTAAGGGACTTCATTGAATATGCCAAACAGTTTAAAAGACAATGTGAAGATGAGGCTGCCAAACTCCGTGAGCAATATCAAAACATGCCAGATGATTATAGGTACGATGTTTCATTTGATTCCCATTTGAGGTGTGTGGCGTCACTGGAGCCCGAAAAGTTGAAGATGGTGGACCACATTAGGAAAATGATAAAAAGGGAAGCAGAACAAGCTTTGTTCGAAGAATCAAAGAAGGAAGGAGATGAAGTGCCTATTTGTGAATTGCAGCCGACAAATTTGCAAGTTGAAGAGAAAAATCAGTCATCTAGCATTGAAGATGGCACAAACAAGGTGCACATATCACATCAAAATGAACGTGAGCTTGATGAAGATACCTTGGCAAGTGAAGAGTTAAGGGTAGAGCCTCATAATACGCCCCTTGACTTGCATGTGATAGCAAGTGAAGAAGAGCAAGTTGAAGGAAATACTATTGGTGTCTTTGAATCAGCTTATGACCGTTACCAAAGTGATGATGTTGGTAATGATTTCGAGGTGTTTGTACCTCCTCTTGTTGAAGATTTAGTGATGGATAGTTTTCCTCTTGTTGCTGTTCAAACTCCTCAAGAGTTTTCACAAGATGAATTTATTACAAGTGATCAAGAAGACCTCTATGGCATGCATATGACTGTTCATGATGAGATCAGAAACATACCTATAGATGATAGGTTCATTGAAGATAAGGATGATAAAAAATTTCAAACAGCTAGCTCTAAAGATTCCTTACTTCCTTTCAGTGACAGTGCTAAGGGTGGTTTTGAGTTTGAACTTCAGACCCAACCATTGGAGGGAGGTACTTATGAAGACATCAGCTTTAGTGATTTGGGAGTTGACCTATTCCAAGAATCAACACTCCAAATGTTGCACAAAGAACACTCTTCTTGTGATCAAAACAATCAGCCTCTCACCATTTGGGATCTAGGTGTGAAGGCACTTAGTGATGACAAACTGGTATGGGATGAATTTCCCTTTGATCCGGATGAAGAAATGGAACTTGATAAGGGTTCTCTATCAGCAGACAATGGTTTTAATATGCTTAAGTTTGGGGCTGCTTTCAAGTTTGATCAAAGTAACATGGAAGAGGAAACAGAGTTTGAGGGCCATATGGCTCTTGAAGATGAAAGGTTTGGAGGAATTACCAAACAGAAATCTGATTTATCAAGGCATGAAGCTGATTGCAATCAACGAGTTGAAGGCTTAGTGGAGTATGATGTTTTCCAAGACATTGAGCATTCTCCACTAGTTGGTGGTGAAGTACAAGAATGTTGGAGCAACAATGAGGGCAGCAAAAGCGTGAAACGAAGTTCTGATTTTCAGTTACAACCTATTAGCAATTCACCATCTTCGCATTCTTATGAGTGTGAAGGCCAACCTGAGGTGTCCGTTGAAGATGAAGTGCGAGCTCTATCTAGATTTGATCGCACACATAGTCTGATTGAAGGGCTTATTTGGGATGCTCAGCTTGAAGAGAGACAAAGAGGAGTGAAATATGAAGTTGCTCTTCCCAATTTGCAACTTATCAGAGACTCATTGGAGACATTGAAGTCTGAGTACATAGGCTTGATTGAAGATAGAGATCATGCCGTTGAATCTGCAAAGAAGGCCTTCATTGTTTTCGAAGAAAGGGAGAGTATGGTTGATGAGCTCACTTTGGAGCTTAAATCAACAAAGGACAAGTTGAAAGAAACTCAGTTGGATCTAACAGAGGTTGTAGACCAGTTTGCAGATTTCAAACTTTTCAAGGAGCAAGAGGATGCACAAAGAGCTAAAAAAATCAATCAAGTGATTGGAGATTTTGACTGTCTTCAAGAGGAGTTTGATCTTGAAAGCATTTCAAGAAAGTCAGAAGTTGCATGTGCAGATTTGGGGCAGCGAGACGAAAGGAATGGCTTCCAAGTCTTCGACAATCCCTTCTTTGAAGTGGGTGCTGAAGCAACTTATGACAATCCTCTCTTTGTTTTGAAAAATGAGTCAAGTAGTGAAGTGACCAAGCATGAGGTCAAGCGTGAACTCCAATCTAAGGATGCCTTGATATCACTCCATGAAGATGTGCCACGTATGTTGAGTAGTAATGAATGCATAAGTGGGTTTGAGGATGGAGTCTCTACATGGGAAGTGTTGATTCGTGGAGATTTCAACATCCCCAACACCAAGGGGTTAACAAAGCAAGACTTGGTAGTTGCTGGTAACTTCATTACAGCAGCAAGGAGCCAAGATTTCAGTTTTGTTACTCATGAAGTAGGGAAGAAAAATGGACTAGAACTCGGTGTTTGTATGCTTGTCAATCCATCCCTTGGGTTGAATGATGCTTTGGCATTTATTAGTCCATTTTTGGAGTTGGTTTTGAGGTTATTTAATACTTCATGCTCCTTTGCTGTTGAAACTTTCATGGATAGGTTTCAAAGGCTCATCAGAGGGAATGCCAATTTTACAAGTATGCACTTGATTTTGACCAGCACTCAGAGATGTGCTATGTTTCCTTGCCGGAGTGTTGGAGATTATTTTCAGTTGGGTATCCAAGCTTGGGATTCTCAACATGGGTTGATGGAGCATACAGTTTGTGGAAAGAAGAATTTATGGAGGAACAAGAATCAAATTTTCAGACTTTTTGGTGTTGTTCTCTTCTTTAGCAGCTTCTTGATGGTTCCATTTGTTCATCAACAAAGGGATTGGAGAGAGATTTTGAGCATGGGTTGGAGAAATGAACGATTGGTTGCTCTTGAGAGTGTTTCTCGGCTAAGACCAGGACAGATTTTGAGACTCGAGCTTGCTGGTTTGAGGCAGACCAGCCACCTTACATGTTGCGTTTCTCGCATTCAGGAGAGTTGGTTCATCACTCCTGATCAAAGAAGTGGTAGTTTTCTCATGGAGATGAATCTAGCGTGTTTTCCAACCACCTTGGAGGTGTCACCTTGCAGCTCGATGGTCATCTCACATGCTCACGCTTGGGATTTTGAGTGGTGTTGTTGTTTTCCTTTGGGTAGGACTCGAGAATCAGATTGCATTACGCTGATCCTAGCCTTGATCAGCAGCAATTATTTGTTCCTTCACACTTTTCCTACTCTCCAAATTCATCTTATGATGGTTGGTGATGTAAACTTTGACAGTTTACTCTCAGTATTGATTCATGACAGCAGTCGCTCACATGCTTTGGTTCACCATTCTGAGACTCATGGGGCTGGAACTATGATTGTTTTCTGTAGTCTTCATGGTTGTGTCAGTATAATTCAGATGAGGCATGGTAGCTTTATGCGGAGACATGAGCATGAGTTCGTTGAGCTCTTGCAAAGGATTGCTTTCCTCCTTGCAAGAAGATTTGTAGAGGTCACACTTGCCGTCATGGTCCCATTTGTTACCATGTGGAGGTATGCGGAGGAGTTCGATTTTGATTTGAGTAGACTATCTCTCCTATTGCTTAGAATTGTGATTGACAGTAGTATGGTTGATACTGTTAATTCGGGGCATGATGGACATGAGATGTTGCATGATTTTGATCCCCCTCCTTTAAGATCTTTTGGTTTGAGTATCATGGACGGTAACACTTTGGGGTTACAAGGAGGGTTAGTGCAGCATAGGCATGATGATTTCACAGATGTGATCAGAGTGGAGCAGCATCGGCATGGTGGGTCCTTCCTGCGATTGGTTTGGGAACCAGGGATCATACTTGTTTGCATATGGATTAGTTCTAAAATTTTGGAGTTATGGTGGTATTGCTTGAGGACAAGCAATTTTGGGAAGGGCGGATTGTAATGTCCCCTTCTCAAACCTGATCTTTCCAGTGACCGTTGGCCTTTTTCTGGAGACCCGAAGGCTAGTCGGAAGGTAAAATTAGGGTTTCCTATTTTTGAGGAGGTCATCGCTCAGAGCTGGTGGATTCAATGGCGGATTCTTTCTGGGGTTTCAGAGAGCTTCGCAGTGGTATGTTCAGTTCGGCATTCGGAGCATTTTCTGGAATTTACTATTTTTAGTAAATTCTATTTTTAGCAGCTTTTCAGTTGGGTTCAGCTTGGTTGACTTCCTGCTTCAGTTTGGTCAGTTGACTTGGTCAGTATCGGCTTCAGGGCATAATTGGAGAGATAAGTGGATATATTTAATTAAAGGTCACGTTTTAATGTTATAATTGAACGTTGACTTCCCCCTTAGCCTAGAGTAATCACTTCAAGTCTTTTTAAAAGGTGTTCTTTAAGGGTGGCACTTCATTAAGAGAATTAATTAATTCTTTTATGAAGTTTATTATAAGTTCAAAAGTGGACGCCTTTTTCAAGAGAGATTAAATGATAATTAAAAGACAAAATTGCTTGGATAAGTGGGACGCCATCTTTGAGGAGATTAGGGTTTTGAGCTGAAAGTGGATTTTAGGGTTTCGAGAAGTCAACTGGAAAATTATAAAAGGGAGACTTTGAGCATCATTTGACATCTTTGGTCTATGCTATTGTTATGCTGCCGAAATGGTTGCGGGATTTCTTCGAGGAATGAATGCCTCCTAGTCTAGGCTCGACTTCATGCTTGAGAGATAGCATCTAGTGGAGAATTTAGTATGCTTATGAGTGATTCTTTAGTGAGGTTTGCATTGTTGTTGAGTTGATGCTTTGTAGTTGGATTTGCTTATATAGCGTTGTTGCTTGCATATGATAAGTTCTGGTTTTTGCATTATTTGCTACAGCAGATTCATATTTTCATTCATATGTCAAAAAATACACAAAATATCCTTCTGGGCATTGTTCATATCTCTCTGTCTGGGTAGGGTGAACCTTTGTCTCAAGTTTCAGATTTTATAGATCAGCATTTAATTTTTAAAACAAAATCGCCCTTCTAGCTGGCCGTACCATCTGTACTTGCTTGGTTTTTCGTGCATAAATAATCTAAGGTCTTCTGTTGGGGTTTCAGTGTGCTAATTGGGTCGCCATCATTATATGGTCATTTTGCATCTTATTCTGTGAGATTTGAGTGAGTTTTGAGAGTGTTGTGAGTAAATTGGTGAGTTACAGGGCTGCTGTTCGTGCATGTGAAGATCCGGACTGTCAAAATCAGATTATCAGGTTGGCCGTAATTTTGCAGTTTCTGAGTTGATCTTCCTTATTCATTGAAAGAATCCTTTAATATTGTTGCAGTTCTATTACTCTTGATTGTAATTGATAGCAAGGCATTGTCTAACATTTGTAAGCTGGCAGTAGTACTGACAGCAGTTATAATCTTGCTTATCAAATTGTAATGTTCATCTTTACAGTCTTCATTTGCTATTACATTTAATTTACCTCCGCCCTATGGTAGCTACTCTCCCATTCTGGGTTAGCAAGCACATTCTGGGTGTTGAGTGTTTCACATTTCAGCATTTATCTTTCAAGCATTGTTAGTGTAATCACTCCGTCATATGGTCGCCCCTCACTCCGCATTGGATTGGGTAGCACATACTTGACGTCAAGTTCCCTTTCCAGCATTTAGAGTAGAAGATCCTCTGACCAATGCTCGTCATCATCGGCGCCATACTGGTTAGAGTTGTTTCAGTACGCTTGGGTTTATCTTCTAACCTTAACGAGTACTTGGTTGTAATGTTGTAATTTGAAATTTGTAAAAACGAAAAAAATTTGGCTCGGAATATTTCATTGCCCAAGTCATGAATGGTTTGCATTCTATTTCGTTCCCCCTTGTGCAAGACTTTGATCTATCATGTTTGAGAGGGGAGTTGGCTTTGGGTTTGAGGGAGGTTGATGTGCCTTCTCGCAACTTTGTTGTTGGTCTTTGTAAGGGGTCCCTTGCCTAGGAGGCTACTCTGAAAATATTGGTGTTCACTTAGTTGGGGGCCTTGGTGTGCCTTCTCCTTTGTATGTGTTGCATTTTAACAGTGGAGTTGTCACTTGTACTAAGGCGCCCCAAGTTCCCATTTTAGTTCCTCTCGTGCAAGACCTAGTGTTGTTCTTGTCTCTTGGTCCTAATGAAGTTTGTACCTCATTTAGGATTCATGATGCTATAGTGGACAAAGCTTCTATTGGTTTGCAATATGCCCTTATTGGAAGACTTTTGACCTGACATTGATGTTATTCCCTGGTGGACTTCCAAAAGATAGAATGTTTTAGGTCAAATTTGTGTTGTTGCTTTGTTAAACAACTTCCTCTTATTTTCTTTTCAATCCTTGGATGACTGTTCAAGTATGCTTCAAGGAGGTCCTCGGTTTCTTGATAAGGCTCATCTTCACTTAACAAGATGGGTTCCTAACTTTGATGCTACAAGAGTTAACATGGCTTCTATTTGGTTTAGGCTCCCTAAGCTTGTGTTGGAATTTGGGATGATAGCATCATTCAAGGTATTGCTAATGCTTTTGGACAATGTGTCGCCAATGAAAATGCAACAAAATATTGAACAAGTTTCATCTTTGCCAAATTTTGTGTCTGTGTTGACACTAATAAGGTTTTGCCAAGCAGTATCAATTTGTGCTCCAACTTGGGTGTTTGGGTGTAGAAAATTCATCATGATTTTTCTTCATTGGTCAAAGAGAACTCCAATATGAGGCAAGAGGTTGTATTTGGTTTCAAACTTCCTTGACTATTGGTGTGGTGTCCCATTTCTTCATGTTCATTGGCTTTGTATCTTGTTGTCTTTTTTTGGGGGTCCTTTTTAGGCCCATTTCCTTTGTCGTTTGTTGTTCCATGTTCCTTGTTGATCTTGTTGTAAAAGGTTTTAGGCTCCTTTTAAAACCCGTTTCCAATTCATAGCTCCATTCCAAGTGTTTCTCTTAATTAAAACAAACAATAAAGCAAGTGTTGTGCTAGGTCAACAATACTCTTGATTTTGACATTCTCAATAAAAGAATTGTTCGGGTTGGCTTAGTTGATATTCTAAGATCAACTACTGATTTGTATATTTTCCATGGGCTCAAGAGTTGTTTTGTGTTAAATTTTTAGTACAATATAGCTTTATCTTCCTTTGAAGCATAATATAAAGAACTTGTTATAATGCCAATTGTGAAATAGTATGATGATGTCGAGTTTTGAGTGATTTGCACGTTCCTCAAATTATATTAACTCCCACATTTTTATGACAATCAAGGAGTCTTCAAGTTAGTGAAAAGCCATTTCATCATGTACTCACATTCAGCATATTGAGGTTCATCATCATTGTGAACTCCGTTTATCATGCTCAAACCAAGCATATTGTGGCTCATCATTAGTACATTTGACAATTGATTGACATTAATGATATTTATTTAGATGATTCCACTTCTTAAGAACAATCAATTGATCTAATGACTAAACGTTTGTCTTTTCTCTTTGTCAATTTTTGGGACAAAATTATAATTGTCTCTGATCTAGACATAAAATAATGTTGGAATACACTTTTTACACAAGCATTTATTTCTTATGTTAATGATGTAATACACAATAGATTAGTTATGTCCAAAAGGTAACTTACAATTAATATACAACGAACTTATAACTTCCTAATTCAATAATAAATACAAGCACATTCATTGAAATATGTGCCATGCAAACCTCTCAATCCTTATGCATTCATTTTTCCAACAATCAATAGGAAAACAATCTACTATAAACTATTGTATTTGACTTTTATAAAACTAATATTAAATGTTGACCCAAAAAATAATTGTAAATAATAATTTGAGCTACAAATATGAAAATCACATACATAGTATTTCAAAACATATGAAATAAGAATAATTGTCATATGCAAGCTTTATTCCTGGTGATATCGAAAGCATAATAGCATTAATTAGCAAAAGAAGACAAAAAATTAAGGACTAATTTTATTTTCATTTGGTACTAATGTGCTATATGGTATGGTCAGGGCTTAAATTTGATGTCCGTATAACCATATTTAGAGATTTTTGCCCTAAAATACAATCGAAATTTTAAGAAGATTGTATTAGATGAAAGGAGAGATTTTGGATAGACTGTCAAAATTTATATAGAATTATAATGATATATATATATATATATATATTATTTTACTTACACTAAGGTATATTATAATGTTTTAAGGGTACCTTTGAATAGATAACCGTCGTTAAAAAATTTGTTGATAGGCAAGGTTGACCGTCAAATTGAAGCCCTGGGTATGGTGGTCAAACCCAAGAATTTTGCCTAAAACACACTTTTTAAAAAAGTAAAACATACTATTTGAATACCGTGTTTTATACCCGTGAAAACAAAACATGTAATTGACTAAAAACTAATGTAGCATTTTTGGGTTAAGGAAGCATGTTAAACATTTTTAGCATTATCATTTGAAATTTTGATGGTATTGAACGTTTGAATGCTGAGATTTTTGACGTGCGTTTACCAGCATTTTCATCATATTTATAAGTTTAAACTTTAATACAAGTTTTATGTTTATTTTGATGTCTACATGTTATATGTAGCATGAAAATCAACTCCAATTTTTCACTATTTTTATGCCCAATATATTATTTTAAAAATCTGTTTTTTTCAAAATTTTCCCACTTTTAACTCACATAATTGAAAAACTCTCGACTCATTCGCAATAGAGGTATTCCAATTTTAATAATAAAAGTAAAAGAATCAAGATGGATTAGGAATTCTAAGTCTTCTTTGCGACTTCAACAGTTTTTAGAATGTAATGATAGATAGCATCACTTTTGGAAGGGAAAGCATTCATTTTCTTCAATAGAAAATATATTATGCTCTTCTTCCTGCTCACGCATAGTTTCAGAATTATTCACAAGCATTCACGATATCTGAAAATAGACATAATATAACCATAAGCATCAATCTATGCCTAACAGAAAATGACTTGATATGCCCCTACTACATAAATTCTGTTACAATAATTCAAACATTCTATAATTCATGGTGAGTTAAAAGGATAAATAAACCATAAGTTCATAAAAACAAATAGAAGATAACACAGATCCTACCGGTAAGTTTCGATCACGACCAAACTTCCAAAGAGCATAGTTTGAAATAATGCGGTTTCTCTTAGAGGTCAATTGGCCTTCATGCTTTTGAGCATATGCTGTGAATAAATGTCGGCTAGAAACATATTTCAGAAAGGCATCGCCAAGTGTCTCAAGGGATTCTAGTGACATGTTTTCTTGACATTTCTTGCTCGTTAATGCCTCAAGAACCTGAAGAAACACAGACAGGATAAAAAAAATACAGTAAATATGAAAATATTCCCAGGATTCAGATTTTTTATTAAACAAATAGTTGTCAAAAATAGCTTATGATTCTGTCATCAGCTTTAAACAAATAAGATGATGTTAAATAATTATTAAATAATTATAGGAAGACCTGCACAAATTCTGCTCTGTTTAAAATAATATATAACACTGCTTTTTGAAGAAAAAGTATTTTTTATAACATTTGTATCGGGAAAGTGTTATTTTGAAGTCAATAAAAATATTGCTAGCATACAGCGTCAGAACTGTTCAGCTAGTTTAAATTTTATATACTTAAAGGTAAGACATCAAACAAGAAGTAGGTGTAGCAGCTGTAGTTTTCCCTGCAGAAATGAAAATATGTTCATTCACCCCGGGAGCTTTTATAAATCACCTTCGACAGTTGATATTGATTTTCTTCTTTAGAGATTTGTAAGTTGGTGGTAAGGGTATATTTCTGAGAGTTCATTATAATATTAAAGCATCCACTAAGTAAAACACATTAATATCATTCCTACCTAACAAGTGTTTAAATGATTTAAGATACTTTCACATGTCGCCATTTTAAAAAAGACTGACAATTTTGCACCATAAAAAAATGATATGAACTCATGGATATGCTTCAGTCAGCATCAAATTGTCTTAATACTAATTTCAAAGAAAATTTCCACCAAAATATATGAACTTGAGCATGGGAATCATTGTATTTCCTTAACTGTGTTTTAGAAAGGTAGATGTTTTTATATCCAATCTACTGTAATACCACTTTCTAGTCTTTTATATTGGTGTCTAAAATACTCACACGCAGATTAGAATTAAGCACAAGCAAGTAATATTTTATTTTATTGTTAACAGTTGAGTTGATACAGTGAATGCTAGTTTTACTAGATTTTTTGCCAAAAGGATTTCCTATTGGTAATAATATTGTTATATTATGAATATATCATTATTATTTTTTCACTGCATTCAAGGTTCTGTTAGTATTATTTTTCTTGCATTGGTTTAACAGCATTATGTATCTTTCCCCATCGATGGGGATGGAAGGCCTGCTCTGTTGATGCTTCAAAGATTAGGAAAGAAGTTCAATGGAACACCCCTTTGCCCTTCACCCTAACCCCCTGCCAAGCTCCGCCCTGCCTTGTCACTCCACCCAAAAATGCCGGTATAAGTTGAATTTCGATGGAGTATCCAAAGGAAATCTTGGGAGCTTCAGGAGCTGGTTGCATAGTTACAACTTACAAATGAAGAAAGCAAATTGATTGGAACAGCTTCTAGAAAAATTATAGAGGGAACCAACAATGAAGCAGATGCCCAAATCCTTACCCTAGGTGTACAAATATTCAGTGTTTATGGCTGCAAAAAGTAGAAAGCGAAGGACATTATAAGATAATTGTGAATGCAATTAAAAAGAAAAAATCGTAGAATTGAAAAACTAATAATTTCCTCCTGCAAGTTTGGCCACTCCTAGATTCACTGGATAAATATTCCATTCAACACATATTCAGGGAAATCAATGAAGAAGCAGATGTACTTGCCAATTCTGCATTTTTCGTGTTTGGAAATTTAATAATCTCCTCTTTGGCCACTCCTGGATTCACTGGATAACTATTCCATTCAACATATATTCAAGGAAATCAAGGAAAAAGTAGACATACTTGCGAATTCTACATTTTTCTTGGTTCAATAAAGTATGATAAGCACTAAAGCTGATTCATGGCCAAAACTAAAACAAATGCCTGAGCGGCATTCAAAGAATGAGATGACAATTTCAAACAGTCATCATGTTTAATAGCGCTGTAAAATTTGTGAATAAAATCTTTCAACCAATACTCGTATGATTTTGTTTGTGCCAACCTTTAATTCCTCTTGAATGCGGGCTGTGGAAGACGCTAAAAGTAGGTAAAAATAATGATGAAATAGACTGCCTTCACCTTTTCTTGTGAAGCCCATTCCCAAAACAATCACAGCACAATTAACTTTGAGATTTTTTGAAGGCAGAATTTCAGAGATGAGATTTAAGATTCTTCAAAACTCAGAGTGGTATGCTCCTTCATGCAATACAAGAATTCATGGCAACTAATTACTACTATAAAGCAAATACTGACATCTCATCAATGTTCTTAGCAATGCTTCTAGACATCGGTGAAGATAAGAAAGTGGTAAGAACAATGGAAGAAAAGCTGATAAAGAGTTACTTTCTTGGGTGATTTAATGATGCCATCTTAACAACGGTTCATGGAGCAGGGCTTCCTCCTTTGGGTTGGAAATTACTGATAAATGGTGGTGTCATCTGCAGTCCATGGAGACCATTCATCGTAACAGGCATGCCACAAAGAGAGACGGAATGGTGCAGAAAAGCTATAAGGAGAACAACATTTATAAAGCAAGAATGCGTATGGAGATTTCAAAAGGTATTAGCTTGAAATATTCCGAGCCAATTTTTTTTTCGCTTTAATTTATCAGATTACAACATTACAATCAAGTACCCGTTAAGGTTAGAAGATAAACCCAAACGTACGGAAATAACTCTAACCAATATGGCGCCGATGATGGCGAGCATTGGTCAGAGGGTCTTCTATTCTAAATGCTTGAAAGGGAACTCAACGTCAAGTATGTGCTACCCAATCCAATGCGGAGTGAGGGGCGACCATATGACGGAGTGATTACAATAACAATACTTGAAAGGGAAATGCTGAAGCTGAAAAACACTCAACACCCAGAATGTGCTTACTAACCCAGAATGGGAGAGCAGCTACCATAGGGCATAGATGAATTAAATACACTATCAAATGCTGAAAGTAAGAAGACGATTACAAATTGATAAGCAAGAATCTAATGGCTGTCAGTACTACTGCCAGCTTACAATTGAAAGATGAATTCGTGCTAACAATAATAATCAGCATGTAATAGAGTTCTACAATATTCATAAATTTAGTTGTTGAGAAGTGAAGATCAACGGAAATGGAAATGACTAGATCCAACCTTGTTTTCCAGACTTGGGCAACCTTCTCTGAAGTCTCCTCAATACTTCTGAAGATTCCTCACCACCATCCAATGACAGACTTAGCAGATTTCTCAAGGCTGTATAACAGACCTGCAACTGTCCATGAATAACCAACAATAGTAGACTTCTTGAAAAAACTCAAAACTCACTCTTAACTCATCCAAATCGCTTGATATTGATTGCAAAACTGTAATGAGATGGAGGCGCTCAAATTAGAACCAAAAATCAGACTTAAATTGCAGATTACAAAGGATGCACAATTCCCAATGAAACCAAGAATGGTACGGCCCAGCACAGGGGCGATTTTACTTTTAAAAATCAAAGCCTTCTCTAAAAAATCTACAAGTTTGCATACTTGGGCGCCTTGACTAGATGAAAAGAAATAAACAATACCCACAACCACTTTTTTTGTCTTTTTGGATTTATGAATAAAACAATGAATCTGCTGAAGCTAGAATGTAAAAACCAGAAATCTCTAACATGCAGAATCTGAACCTAATTTGACACATGCAAATTACAATGCACTAATTCCAATAAACTCACAAACTAGACTAAGAATCACCACTAGAAGTTATCTTGCAAACACGAAGCGATGCCCAAGCTAGGAGGCCTTCATTCCTCGAAGCAGTTCCAGAGCCAATCCGGTAGCATAACAGTAGCATAGTCCAAAAATGTGAAATGATGCTCCAAGACTCCTTTTTATAATTCTCCAGTTGACTTCTCAAAACCCTAAAATCCACTTTTAGGTCAAAACCCTAATCTCCTCAAAGATGGCGTACTTTTCCTTCAAGGCTTAAGATTTGATATTTTAAATAAATATCATACTTTGATAAATGCGCCCTTCATAGCCTTGCTTTGACTTTGGCAATAATTAAAATAATCTTTTAATGAGGGCGCCACCCTCAAAGACCAAGTACTGCCTGAACTTGGCTAATGCATGCATAATGGCAAGCATTTCTTTGTCATAGATTGAGTATGTCCTTTCAACACCCCGTAGTTTCCTGCTCTCAAACACGATAGGGTGTTTGTCTTGCATCAGGACAGCCCCCACTCCTTCACCCGATGCATCACATTGCAGCTCGAATGGCTTGGAGAAATCCGGAATAGCCAAAACTGGACACGAGCTCATGATCTTCTTGAATTTATCAAAAACAATTTGAGCCTTTTCTGACCAAGCAAAGACTCCCTTTTTGGTGAGATCAGTAAGAGGGCAGCATTCTTGAATACCCCTTTACGAATCTCCGATAAAAACCACAAAGACCCAGAAAACCTTTCAACTGAGTCAAGCTCTCGAGGTGGCCAATCAACTATCTGCTTTGATCTTTTCCGGATCCACCTTCACTCCCTCAGCACTGATTATGTGGCCAAGGTACAAACTCCTCCATTCCAAATTCACATTTGGAAGCTTTTAATAAGCTCGATTCCATGATACTAAGCACTTCCTCCAAGTGCTTGAGGTGATCTCCCAAGTCTTGCTGTAGATCAGAATATCATCAAAAAATATCAGCACAAACCTTCGTAACTGATTCTGAAAGACACGGTTCATGCAAGACTGAAAGGTAGCCGGAGTGTTAGTCAACCCAAATGGCATGACTAAGAATTCAAAATGGCCATAGTGACATCTGAAAGCTGTCTTTTCCACATCTGATCCCCTCATTCGTATCTAATGGTAACCCGACCTCAGATCAATCTTCGAAAAGAACTTAGCCCCATGTAGCTCATTAATGAGCTCATCTATTCTGGGAATGGGGTATCTGTTCTTGATGGTGCTTTGGTTCAAAGCATGATAGTCCACGCACATGCGCATGGTACCATCCTTCTTCTTCACAAGAACCACTGCAGATGCAAAGGGGCTCTTGCTTGGGCGTATGAAACCCATCTCCAAAAGTTCTCGTATATTCTTCTCGATCTCATCCTTTTGCCTCTTCGGATACCGATATGGAGTTGTGATCACCGGTTTAGCCCCTTCCTTGAGCTCTATGATGTGTTCTGAACCTCGATCAGGAGGGGGTCCAGGAGGTAAATCAACAAACACTTTACTCTTCTTGGTGAGTAAAGACTGAATATCTGGAGGATGCTCTATTTTCATTTCAGCTAGACTAGCTGGAAGAATCATGCATTCCGCAGCCCACTCCACTTGGTCATGACGTATCAACCTTGCCATCCTCTTGAATGACACAATCCGAGGGCCACCATTTGACATTCCTCTCAACACCACCTTCTTTCCATCGGATTGAAATTTGAGTTCCATGGTTTGCAGATTTAAAGAGATCTCTCCAAGAGATCGCAGCCATTGAATGCCAAGGACAACATCCGTATCTCCAATATTAACCACATAGAAGTCATCCTTGACTTCGTAATTGCCCAATTGCATTGACATGTTGGGAATCCTCTTGGTGCATGAGATGTGAAACCCATCAGCGACCATAACTCTGAAACCTTCAAAGTCTTCTGTTTGCAACCCTTTCTTTGCCACCACAACTTCGTCTATGAAGTTATGTGTTGCTCCAGTGTCAATTAAAGCAACAATACGCTGCCCTTTGATCATCCCACGAACTTTGAAAGACTCATTCTTTTGGAAGCTCGAAAGCTGAGCCAATGTACCACCACTTTCTTTTTCACTTTCAAACTCTTCTGGATTTTTTTCATCGCTGTCCTCAAAATCAACTTGCTGATTAGAAAAATCAGAATTGCTTTCTTCAGCTGTATAGAACTCAATTTGATGGATTTTAGCACCCTTTGGGCAAACATGATCTTGGGACCATTTTTCCCAACAACGGAAACATAACCCCTTTCTTCGGAGTTCATTGATAGTCTCTGGATCCAATCTTGTGCCCTGAGGTTTCTGCGGTTTAAACTCCTTATGGTGAGGCTTTTGATGAAACTTTTTCCCTCTATCCCCCTTGTGAAATGCTGGTTTGGAATGGAACTTTTCTTTGGGAGCAGCCCACTCCATGTTTCTAGCTTTCTTCATTGCTTCTTGTAAGGATGGTGGATCAAAAGCTTTGATCCAACCCTTGAGTGGCTCCATCAATCCTTCGCTGAATAGGATCACTAATCTTCTCTCCGTGATTCCAGTGACCATAACTGAAAGTCTTTGAAACTTAGCTATGTAGGCATCAACAGTGCCATACTGCCTCAACTGTGCCAACTCCCTAAAATGCACTTCTGGGTCCTTCTTCTCGAACCTCTCAATGAGTCTATTGGTGAACTCATCGTAGCTAGTGATAGACCCATGACCTAAGGTGACTAGGCCATGGTACCACCACTCATGCGCCACCCCATCTAGGTGTAGCGTAGCGAATCTAATCGCTTCTTCAGCCATTGGCCTAAGAGCCAAATAATTGTCTAGCTTCTGTATCCAAGCTCGAGCAGAATTATTATCACTTCCATTGAAGTGGGTAAGCGTAACCTTGTTGATAGCTTGATACAAGTCTCCTTGTGCTGGAGTTCTTCGTTGGTCATAATTTCTCCCTTGGCCTCTATCCTTCCTTCTATACTCCATGTAATCATTGAAGGACATGTCAAGTTTGACCTCATCAGGAAGGGTGTCATACTCCGTACGGCCTATCCTCAGCCTCTCCAAAGATGAAGCATTTTCTTCGGGATCAGGATGTGGGTTAGCTGGTGCCACAAACGTGGGTTTGAATGGTCTAGCAGAAATGTAAGTGCTGCTCACTGAAGGTTGGGCAACATGACCATTGTGCTGGTTGGAAGCACTGTGCTCACCGGCATGCCCTGTATTGTGTTGTGGAATATTGGGACCCAATTTTCCCAACATGAGAGAAAACATATCCAACAAGGCATCCATATTCTTATCAAGTCCTTGACCTAGATTGGCTAAGTTGTCTATACCTTTCCCACTGTCACCTCTGTTGCCAGAACTTCTTTCACCGCTACCAAGAATCCTTTCATTTCTTTCATTATCCCCCATTTCCGTTTCTTGTGAAGGCTCCCAATTAGCCCTCAAAATCTCTGAAGTTGTTTGCCCTTCTGGGGCTTGATACCACTGTGTCTGAACGGTATCCTGCTTGTATACTCTTGCCAAATACCTCTGTTCTCTGTCACTCATATGAAGCTGATTTCATAGGATGGCAGGATGCGTGGCTCTGATACCACTGAAATATTCCGAGCCAATTTTTTTTTCGCTTTAATTTATCAGATTACAACATTACAATCAAGTACCCGTTAAGGTTAGAAGATAAACCCAAACGTACGGAAATAACTCTAACCAGTATGGCGCCGATGATGGCGAGCATTGGTCAGAGGGTCTTCTATTCTAAATGCTTGAAAGGGAACTCAACATCAAGTATGTGCTACCCAATCCAATGCGGAGTGAGGGGCGACCATATGACGGAGTGATTACAATAACAATACTTGAAAGGGAAATGCTGAAGCTGAAAAACACTCAACACCCAGAATGTGCTTACTAACCCAGAATGGGAGAGCAGCTACCATAGGGCGGAGATGAATTAAATACACTATCAAATGCTGAAAGTAAGAAGACGATTACAAATTGATAAGCAAGAATCTAATGGCTGTCAGTACTACCGCCAGCTTACAATCGAAAGATGAATTCGTGCTAACAATAATAATCAGCATGTAATAGAGTTCTACAATATTCATAAATTTAGTTGCTGAGAAGTGAAGATCAACGGAAATGGAAATGACTAGATCCAACCTTGTTTTCCAGACTTGGGCAACCTTCTCTGAAGTCTCCTCAATACTTCGAAGATTCCTCACCACCATCCAATGACGGACTTAGCAGATTTCTCAAGGCTGTATAATAGACCTGCAACTGTCCATGAATAACCAACAATAGTAGACTTCTTGAAAAAACTCAAAACTCACTCTTAACTCATTCAAATCGCTTGATATTGATTGCAAAACTGTAATGAGATGGAGGCGCTCAAATTAGAACCAAAAATCAGACTTAAATTGCAGATTACAAAGGATGCACAATTCCCAATGAAACCAAGAATGGTACGGCCCAGCACAGGGGCGATTTTACTTTTAAAAATCAAAGCCTTCTCTAAAAAATCTACAAGTTTGCATACTTGGGCGCCTTGACTAGATGAAAAGAAATAAACAATACCCACAACCACTTTTTTTGTCTTTTTGGATTTATGAATAAAACAATGAATCTGCTGAAGCTAGAATGTAAAAACCAGAAATCTCTAACATGCAGAATCTGAACCTAATTTGACACATGCAAATTACAATGCACTAATTCCAATAAACTCACAAACTAGACTAAGAATCACCACTAGATGTTATCTTGCAAACATGAAGCGATGCCCAAGCTAGGAGGCCTTCATTCCTCGAAGCAGTTCCAGAGCCAATCCGGCAGCATAACAGTAGCATAGTCCAAAAATGTGAAATGATGCTCCAAGACTCCTTTTTATAATTCTCCAGTTGACTTCTCAAAACCCTAAAATCCACTTTTAGGTCAAAACCCTAATCTCCTCAAAGATGGCGTACTTTTCCTTCAAGGCTTAAGATTTGATATTTTAAATAAATATCATACTTTGATAAATGCGCCCTTCATAGCCTTGCTTTGACTTTGGCAATAATTAAAATAATCTTTTAATGAGGGCGCCACCCTCAAAGACCACTTTTTAAAAACAACATTAAGTCATTAATCTAGGCCAATGGTCAACGTTAAAATATAATATTTAAAACGTGACTTTTATAATTAAATGACTTAACTTATCCCTCCGAATGTGCCCTGAAGCCAATACTGAGCAAAACATCTGACCAAACTGAAGCAGGAAGTCAACCAAGCTGAACTCAACTGGAAAGCTGCCAAAAATAGAATTTACTTAAAATAGTAAATTCCAAAAAGTGCTCTGAATGCCGAGATGAACATACCACTGCGAAGCCCTCTGAAAACCCAGAAAGAATCCGCCATTGAATCCACCATCTCTGAGCAATGACCTCCTCAAAATTAGGAAACCCTAATTTTACCTTCCGAGTAGCCTTCGGGTTTCCAGAAAAAGGCCAACGGTCACATGAACGATCAGGTTTGAGAAGGGGACATTACATAGCTGGTTGAGCTCACTCATATCTAACAGTTCTGAAGAAGAAGCTGATAAGTAGTCTTCTAAGATATGATGTTGGTGTAGTAGAATATAGTCATGTACATAGATAGATAAAAAGAAGAATGTAGTAAATTGAATAGACCCTTCAACAGGGATTTTGTATTCTTCCTCTATTTAAAAAATAAAAAATCTTTTTGGGTTAGATCATAACCCAGAACAGCAGATAATGTGAAACATGAATTTTTTTCTTAATTATCATAAAAAGGGAACAGTCCCTGAGACCATAATTTACTGATAAAAAACATCTTTACTCAACATTCTGTAACTGTAAAAATTTGCAACTTGGGAAAAGACCTATGACCATATTGAGATTAATTTTTTCCACTTCAAAGAAAGCATATAGTTGGACATAAATTCCTTTAAGCACAATAAAGCAAGATATTAGATAAGACCACCTTCAAGGTTGAGATGTTGTATGACCAATGTATTTTCTCAACATAAGAAAAGAGCTACCATATCAAGATTAGATTTTTCTACTTCAAAGAAAGAATATGGTTGGAAATAAATTCCTCTAATCACAATTAAACCAGTTACTACATAAGACCACCTTGAAGGTTGAGATGTTGTATGGCGGTGGCCAATGGCTTGAAAATATCTGTTGCAACTGAGCTGCACTAAGTACACTTTCAATTCGGTGCATAACAGAAGGAATGAAAGAAAATGTGTGTAGGACACTTGTAGATATCCCATAATGTATTGGCTTGCAAAGCTCTGGTGGTAAGTGCACCTCAGGATTGTTCACTGAATCTGGAAAGTCGTACAGGAAAAGGAATTTAAAATTAGAAAACATCCAACTTGTAAAGCAGATTTCAATTTCCTCCTCAAATAATAGAAAATTGAGAATGAATTTCAACACATCTCTATTATTAAGAAACAGAACATTGCCTTGAAGAATCATTCATACAGAAACAAGCCTATTTTTTATCAACCAACAATTTAAATACATGCAAATTTTTCCATATACATATCCAAACTTTACATCTATTAGCATCCCACATAAAATAGTATAGCTTTCAGTGTTCTATGAAAACAAATATGGTGACTAAAATGCTTACATAAGCACCCAACACGGATTCTTTCCCAGTAACAAAATACAAATTGTGTAAACACTAATGCATGAGTTATGATTAGCAGCAACCTTATATTTGTCGTATGCTTCTTAAACTTTTAGCTCAGAATTTGATATTACAATCATAAAATCAGAACTTCCATTTTACAACAGAGTAGATTAATTGCCTTCCTTCTTTGCATAGGCATTGGGCTTGTAAAAAACTGAATCTATTCAACTAAAATTTCAGAGTTTACATATATCAGCCTTTCTCATACTTATCAGTCACGAACTAAGCATCCTAGAATAAAAATGGCATAAAAAATAGCATTTACCAAAGATGTTGGAGCTAAGCATCCCATAACATGAAAACAACACAAGCAAAACTACAGAGAGAGAAGAAAAGGACGTAAACCTTGGTTATATAATACAGTTCCAAACACAATTAGCCATGCAAGACGAAGAATCCTTGAGAAAACAAGACACCAATGGCAATGAAAGCTGAATATAAAAAATGGAAATCAGCATTGTCAAACATTCATGTCAAAGGTTTGGCCAATATTAGATCTGATAACTTCCATAGGACAATTAATACAACTGAAGGAGCAAAGCCTGATAATCCTATGTCAAAGTACGATCTAACCATAGAAGCTCCCACAAAACCCAAGCCTCACAAACCTCTGGAATTAGAATTCACAAACAAGGAGTTGGATTGTCCTAGAATAACCCACTTTGCAACAAACTATATCATGTTGCCATTTTTTATTCAATCAATGGCTACTTTGAAGCACATGTTTATTAGTGAGAAAAAGTCCACATCATCATAACTAAGACCAATGAAAGGGTGGATGTGGTTGATTGGATTTTTGATGAGCATAGCTTCTCTCTTTCAACAAAAGAGATCATAGAGGTTGGTTCATATTTGATATCTTTGTTATATTTTTGTTTGTATTTCCATTCTATTTGCTTATTTTTATTCATAGTTATTAATATTAATGTTTAATAATAATTGTAATTCACAAATCCTTTAGTTTTCTCCTTCGAATTGCTGATGGGGAGAAGTCCGCTATTATATATATATATATATATATATATGAGGGCATGGGTTGGGCCAAGGAGGTCATTTCCATTTATGCTATATATGAGGGCATGGATAGGGCCAAGGAGGCCATTTCCATTTATACTATGGGGTTGAGGTTAAGTATTGCCCATATGGGACATCATTGATCATCAATGGCACCTTTATTTTCACAAGCCCTTACATGCAGCTACCTATTTCTTAAATTTGGCATTCCAATTTTGTCTAGATTTCAAGGCCAATGAGGAGGGTCTAAGTGGGCTCGACAGACTCATAGAGTAGATGGTACTTGATCCTTAACTTACAGTGAAGATAATATATGAGATTGAGATCTATAGAATTCAATGAGGGACCTCTTTGCACGAAACATATGCAAGATGACTCAAGTAACATTGCAGCTAGGTTAGTCTATTAAGGGCATAAATTAAGTTTAAATTTTTTTAAAAAATCCCTTTTTTTTACATTAATGTTGAAACTCAAAGTTTGACAATGAGATTGAGTTTTTTTCCTTCTCATTTAGATGCAAGGTGGGAAAGGTTTGATACTAAGGTGCTAAACCTTTAGAGGATTGCAATTCGTGTCATAAGCCAACCATGCAATGCTTCAAGATACAACTGCAATCGGAGTATATTTGAGCACATTCACTCCAAGAAGCACAAGAAGTTGTCAGTGGAAAGGTTGAATGATCTTGTTTACGTTCATTACAACATTTTCCATTTGCCTCCATCATGTGAGAAACTGTAGTATTCCTCACCCCTTCGAATAAAATTTTGCAATTTTCACAAGTTTGACTATGCAAGCATTTTGTCAAACTATTTGTAGCAGACTAATTTAGAGATGTTCCCAATTGTTTTGCACTAATTCACCGAGCTAAATTTCTAAATGCTTTTATGTCATATGCTTGTTTGAAGTATTTTCATGGAGAATGCAAATATTAAATTCATATACCTTAACTTAGTTTATAAGTTATTTCATTAAACACATGTCTAAATTCACTGAGAAATACATGTAGACATTCATACATTTACTTACAATGTGTAGAAACCCCTGTTCTCACTGATCTCTGAAACTGTTTGTTTTTTATTGTTTTTAGTTTTTTTTGTGGTTTTTGCATACAATAGTAAAGGTGTGATTTTGAAAGAAATTCATATAAATTCAAATAAATGAATACTGAAGCAGAAAACCTTTGAAATGGCTAATCTATGATCTTATTATTCGTTTCAGATGATTACAATAGAAGATCTCTAGCATGTAGACAAAGATAATATAAAAATATCATTTCAAAAACCTGATTTGCAGCCTCATCGATACGGCCAGATCTCAGCAATGTCTTTCCTCTGCCTGTATTCGCCTAAAATGCCTCCACTTTCCTGGGCGCCAATATTGATGAAATGACAGGGCTTAAAGAAGAGGCATTTTGGTCAAGATGCAAGGACGCCTTCCTCTGTAGCTGGTACGGCTCTCAATCAACAATAAATGACAGTACGGATCTGTAACAGCAGCAAAAGAAATCTGTACAGCCTTGAAAGATGTGTCCCAAGCTTGGAAAATGGGCGCCTAGAATGAATGACCCTTCCCAGAAAAGTTTCCAATCAAAACCTTGATAATATTTCCGACTATGAGCTCTGTGATAACTTCTCGATGAAGATATCTCTCTGAAAGCAATAGATCAGCTGGTATTTCACAGCCTCTGAACTGCAACACTGAAGATGGCTCGTTCTCCAATGCCTGTAGACAACTGAAACCCTTGGCTTCGTTCTCTGGAAGAAGACTTGATCAAAATCGATTTTCAACATAATGATCTCTGTTTTCAATGAAAACCCTTATATCCCCTCAAAAAGTCGACTTCTCTCAAAAAGGCATCATTTAAATTAAGTTTGAACTTTTCTTTTAATTTTTCAATAGTTTTGAATGCACTTTTAATTATAAAATATGATTAAAAAGTGGCCCCCTTCAATGTTGGTCGACCCCTTGAGAAAATCACTTAAGTTATAATATTAAAATATTATAACTTTATAATATAAGCTTCAAATAATTAATATTTAATTAAACAATTAAAATATTAATGTCTCTCTCAATATACGTCCGATTAACGAACCGTCTGAAGCTGGAGAATAAGTGATTGATTTTGCATATGACCAAACCATACTGCTAAAAATAGCAATTCAGGCAAATGGTGTCCGAAAGATCCCGAATGAAAGCCAACTGGTAAAACTCTGACAACCGAAGCCAAGCCAAGCTCCATCAAGACCCTCTATCCATCCTATCAGCCTACGAGGGTCGCATAATAGGCTAATCATAAGCTCTGAGAGATGTCAACTGGAAGGGGACATTACACAATGTGCAGTTCATAGAGGAAAATTCAAAAATCAATCCTATTAGTTGAACAGTTCATTCAGGACATAGTCTCTTACTTGGGCAGCACTTGTATTCAAATATCAGCAACTTAATACTACTACAGCTTAGGATAAGGAACTGCTTCCTTTGTCTTGATATTCCACACCTAATGAGTAGTTTGATGCCTTAGTATTAAGGCAATGGCTGTCTGATATGCCTTTCCTATCATAAATCACTTAGCCTTTATTAATGAAGGCATTGTCTTTGCCACATCAAAGCAAAGGAAAGTTGAGCTTAATTCTTCATCTACCCATGGATAAGGTAATAGGTGGCAGACTTAACAACCACGCCAACAATTAGCTCCTAACTGCCTCCAACGTTGATGTGACACTATAAGGAACATGACTTCACAAATGGTATTGGCTGCAACAAATAAGGAGTTAATGTTCCTTAAAGAATACGCTTCTTGTTGTCACGACTTCCTTCCATCATCTCTATACTATTCAAGAATATATGTGATGCTCCTTCACACTAGTTTGAAATATTAAGGAGTCATATGAGGTTGCCATTGACCCAACTATTTATATAAATTGATTTCCTTAATGTCTCTGCAGCCAGAAATGATATGGTGTTTTAGGAAAGAGGTAATACTATATGTTCAACCAAAATATTGCACTAGTTAATTCAGGAAATATCACTGCAATTATTCCCACAAAACTCCTCTAATCCTATTTATCCTGAAAACTTTCTGACTTGAGGAATATTTTTGGAATCTTCTAGAAGTCTCTTGGTGATGAGATTGAAAAAGTATAAAAAGAGGCTTGGGCTATGCATTTGGACATCTTGAGTTGAATACACCTTTCTACTACATTGCTGAAGCTAAATGCTTAGCTTATTGATTTCTAGTCTTCATTTGTGAAAGACCAAACCTAGCTAGTTAAGTGCCAATTTCGGTTGTGCAACACCAACCCTAGTTGGATAGTGGAGGAAGATACTTCAGTCTTTCTCATTGGACTTATTGCAATCATTGGAGGTCATTTTTGGAGAGGTTTATGAGATATTTTGAAGTCTGCAATTTTGTTTCAGTCTGCAGATCAGCCATGAGAGAAATTACATTTTCATTCATTGCTCTTCAATAAGGAGATATAATTTTGTGGGCACTTGAGGGATTGCTTCCTTTGGTGTTGGCAATCATTTTCATAACAAATTCGAGGAGCTTAGAGGCTGTATTTATTTTTCTAAAGAGTTTCCAGACAAGAACAAGGGCGGCTGCTGTAGGTGAAGATTGTGCATCATTGAAGATTGTTTTGAAAATACCAAGTTGCCATTTCATCATCGATTTCCTTCAGCATATTATTACCAGGTTCCTTTATGTATTTGCATGCTTTGCATTGTCATATTAGATTATTTTAGTTGCTGCCTTCCTGCAGCTGTAGGTGCATATTCTATATCATATTTGTAATAGCATTATTCATTCCATTGTAAGCCAAGAGTCTTGGCATTGCATTTTGAGTAGTTGCAATCATCATATCAACATTGTATAACAGCCTTGTATTTGGATTTGCACTTAATGAAGGAGTTATAAGGTTGTATAACAAATGTTTGACAAATTGCCTCTGGCTGTAGCTTTCATTCCCTCATGTTAGTTTGCATACTAAATGTTTGTAGAAATGTCATAGTGCTGTAGATGGTTATTGGCATTAGGGAAATTACATGAGAGGTGTTTGTAAAAAATGTTTCTTCTATGTAATTACATTTCTCTCAATTAGTATGTATGCCAAGTGTTTGTGAAAATACCTCTTGGCTGTAGGTGTGCATTTGCATTTAGAAATTCATTTATATGCACCTGAAAACACAAATAGAGTTGCATCTTCATTTTAGAACTTTGAATACATATCTTAGAAGTTATTTCCAAGCATTTGAACAACATTTGCATCCATCAAATCAAAGACAAAGCAGTCTGAAATCAATTACCAGCAAATTGAAGATTGCATACAAAGTGTTTGTCAAAATTCCAAAGGCAAAAAATCAGTGTGTTTGGATCAGATTTGGCAAGGCACTTTACATGTCCCTTTTTTCGGCATGATCTTGTTTGATAGTGGTTAGCCTATTACTTAGACTCTCGTAGGCTGACAGGATTTGTTTAGAGGGTCAGTGGCCTTATTTGGTGGGTTTTGTCGTTTTCATCCTTTGACTTCAATGATTGGCTCACAGTAGGTCTTGGCAGTTTAGTGATTGACAGCTTCTGACGGCACGTCAATACGGATATTGATATTTTAGTGGAATTAAAGTGTTTTAACTTTATTTGACGGAATATTATAAAGTTGACTCGACTTTATAATAAAGTTTTCACTTAAATTTATTTAAGTGAAAAATAAAACACTTTATAAAAGGAGCGCTCATAAATTTAAGTGAATGACTATTGAAAAGGTGAAAATACATTTTAAATGTATTTTAAAGAGGAAAAGTCACGTCATTCTCTTGAAGTGCGTGCCTTTTTGGCTTTATATGCAAGCCAAGGAAAAATCGAACTCACTTTTGATTATTTGATATTTCCTCTTTGGCTTTGGCTTGAACGTGGTTTCTCTGAGACAAGGGTTTCAGAATACTTCATCTCTGGAGAGCGACAATTCTTCACAGATTTGTGATTGTAAGACTGTGAAAGATCAGTTGAATGATTGCAACCATGAGACCTTCACTTTAGGAGTTCTATAGTGCTTTAATCTGGATTTTTCTGTGCAGTGTTCAGTAGTTTACAATAAAGACAGGAGGGTTTCAGCTTCAGGGCGTCTCCTTCAGGTTTTCTACAGTTTTCAATATCCATTCTTCAATGTTTAGCTTGGGCCGTACCTTTCAACCTTGCAAATCATACCTTCTGGAGGCTAGACGTGTGAAGTATCTTGATAAAACACCTTCTCTTTGGCTTCAGACAGTGTTCCATTCTTGGCGTCCCTCCTTCACAGCTGTTTATATCCAGTCTCTATTGGGGAGAAGTTAGATATGTAGCTCTGGCATCCATTTCTGTCAGTTTTCACCATTTCCGGCTGCCAAACATGGATATTTTCTTAATTAAATAATTTGGAGGCTTACGGGTATGTCTATCATATGCAATCTTATTGTAATGGTTATTTAATACTATCTGCATTTAAACTTGGTCAATATTAGCTCAGTTTCTGGTTTTATGAGCTTTTATATGTTGCGCCCCTTCTATTTCTCTCTAGAAACTTTCTTAAAAAATTAAAAAAACACAAAAAGATAATCAAAACAACAGGGGTTTGAAGAGGAGCCAGTTGGGCTCATCACAAAGTGATGTCCCCAGGTAAAGTGCCTTCTGCTGGTATGGTGACCTTGGTGGGTAGAGTGGATTCCACTAACAATGTTATTGGTGGTGAGGTTGGGAGTGTGGTTGGTAGTGTAACTAACAGTGCAGCTATCAATGTAGCTGGCAATGTAACTAGCAATGTATTTGGCAGTGTGGCTAGCAATATGTAAAGTCCCTTTCCCAAGATGGCGAATCTTTTGAGATTGTTCACACTTTGACAATGCAAGCACTTTGTCAAATAGTTAACTTGATTGTTGTTTTGAGTTGGTTTAAGTTGGTATTAAATAGAAATAGCATACAATAGACTCATCATATGAAATACTCATTAACTTCAATAATTTAGAGTATATTCATCAATTGCCAATACAAGGGAAATATAGAAAGAATAATCAATAATGTAATTCTGAACTTTATTATTTCTATTCCAGAAGGAGCACTTTTAATAACATATTTCAGAATTACCTAATAATCAATCTCTGACTTGGAAATGATATGACAACCTTCCAATTATCAGTTTGGTGCATTAATAAACAATACCAATAGTTTGGAAAGTGGCAGCACCTTGATAGAAGCCATGACTTGCACTAGACACCCACTGCTACTATGACGCTGGCAGCAACAAAGAAAGGATGAATAAACTCCAAATAAGGCAGATACAATCCTCTTTGACTAAGTCTAACCTCTATGCATGAATCTCAAGCCCAAAATATGCCATCCTGACCCTTATTGAAGTTCCAGGACTGACTAGGCAGTAATGCCAAGGTGGCGGTGATGCAGGTAAATATGATATGCTGCAGTTTTACTGTATCCGACCCCAATAAATGAGCATCGATTCCTTCAAGCTAGGTGATATGTAAGCTACAACCACAATTTGGAAATAGAACAACTCTACAAAAATAATTATCCCTGGTGCATATATCAAAATATTTCCCACTCTGAATAATAAATCTGATATAATCGACCATCAAATTTGAAGAGGGTTTTGTACTTGATTTGTACAAGATTTACCAATAACATTGCAAATTTGCCTCCGAAGGAGACTCACAAATTTGAAAAACAATCCGAACTCCACAGGCTAGGTGGATAGTTTCACCACCGAACCCTGTAATCCTCAAGATCCCTGAACTTCACAACCAGCAATGAAGAAAATAATAAAAAACTCCAATAATAAATTGAGCCTCCAAAAATGAATTATTATATCTTCCCATGAAAGTGCCTCCAAAATAGCTTTCCCTCTCAAATATTTAAATTTAAATATTTGAGCTTTTGACTGTAGGAGGGAAATAAAATAAAGTGACTTTATAAGTATTATAAACTCTACTTAAGTCACTTAAAACAATATTAATTAATTAATATCTATGTAGCCGGTTTGCAGGGTTCTGGCCTGGGTCTTGGTCTGGGTTCGCCCTGGGTCCGGGTCCTGGTCCGGTCCTTCTGCTGGTTCGGCCAGGGTCCTTGCATTCGGGCCTTGGTTCACCAGTGAAGAACCCGGGCGAACCCAAGCAGAACTCGGGCGTTTGGGCGGCAAAAAGTGATTTTTTTTTGTTTTTTTTAATGTTTCCTTCACTTTGACTTTGACCCACGCCCATGGGAACCCTAAAAGTGACCTCCAAAACATGTTAAACACCTAAACTGCCTCATTTTCATTCATTTGTTTTGCAAACAAGCATTTTCATTCCAAGAGGCTGACTTCTTATTTTAACTTGTTGGATTGACAAAAGGAGTTGAATATTGATTGTTGAAGCTTCTACAACGATTGCATTGCCATTCCTACAGATTTGCAAGTGTTCATTGGCTGCTACAAAGAATGTTGAAGATTATTTTTGCAAAAAGGTATGTTTTTCTCATTTTTTTATTCTTTTTTTTTTTGTTTTACAAACAGAAACTTTGTTTTGCATCTTTTTTTTTCTGTTCTTCTATGAATGTATACATTGTGCAAGATTCAAAAGAGCTAGGTTTTAATTTTTAAAAAATTATTATATTTTGTTTTCATTCAAATTTTGAATGTGTTGTTTGCAAAACAAATTGCCATAGGAATCACAATGTCAATGGGTTCTACCTCCGGCTCCATAGCTAAACCAAACCCAAAGTTCAAAACAAATGCAAATTCTCCTCTATGGCAGTATGTTGAAATGATAAGACAGCTTCCAGGTGGTGGTGGTTATGTTTGGAAATGCAATGGGTGTGATGTTCAATATTCTAGTTCATACCATAGGGTGAAAGCACATTTGTGTGGCATAACTGGAAAAGGCATCTCACCTTGCCCTGGAAAGAAAGATGCCCCTATTCAACCTGAGACAATTGCAAAATACATTATGGAGCAAGAACTAGCAGATCAACGAGAAGCCCAAAAAGGAAATCACCCTTTGTTAAATAAAAAATCAAAGGGAATGCAGCCCCCATCTAATCCCAATCCCAATATTGTGGTAGAAGACCACCCATTTATGGCCATTCCAAATCTTCAAGCTCAAAGTGCACAACCTTTTGCAAACAAGAGAGCAAAGGGACCTTTGGAAGTTGCATTTCAAAATGAGAGTCGAGCCCTTGCCGACCAATGTGTAGCAAGATGCATATATGCCAATGGACTATCTTTTAATGTTGTTCGTTCTCCATATTGGAAAGAGATGTTGAGAGCGGTTAATGAAGCTCCAAAAGGGTACAAGGGCCCGGGTTATGAGAAGGTGCGTAGCACTTTATTGGAAAAGGAGGTTGAGTTGGTTGAAGATGCATTGAAGCCTATAAGAGATTCATGGGTTGAGACAGGTGTGTCCATTGTTTCAGATGGTTGGAAGGACTCAAAAAATCGGCCTTTGATCAATGTCATAGCGGTGTCCCCTAAAGGGGCAATGTTTTTGAAAGCCGTGGATTGTGAGGGGCAAGTAAAAGATGGGCAATTTATTGCTAATATTCTTATTGCAGCCATTGAGCAAGTGGGAGCCCGCAATGTTGTTCAAGTTGTAACGGACAACGCAAAGAATTGTAGAGCTGCAGGGTTGTTGGTTGAGGAAAGATATTCACATATCTTTTGGACACCTTGTGCGGTCCATTCACTCAATCTTATGCTGCAAAAGATTGGGAATAAAATTGAATGGATCAAACAATTGTATACTGAGGCTGAGGACATTCAGATGTTCGTCACCAACCACCACTTGTCTCAAGGGATCTTTAGAACATTTTCAAAATTGGAGCTATTGAAGGTAAGAGAAGTAATATTTACATTTGTCATTTTCTGATTTTCATAATTTGATTGTTCAATCTAATTTAAATTCTTCTTTAAAGTTTATTTTTAAATATTAATTATTTTTTTTAATTTGCAATAGGTTGCAGAAACCCGCTTTGCCTCTAATACAATCGTCTTGAGACGACTTGTGAAAGTTAGGCAAGCACTTTCTAGCATGGTAATTAGCACCAATTGGTCTATATGGAGGCAAAGCAGCACTGAAAGAGCAACAAGAATTAAGAGCTTGATATTAGATGACTCATGGTGGGATCGTGTGGAGTATCTCCTTAGCTTCACCGAGCCCATTTTGAGTATGATTCGCTATACTGACATGGACAAGCCATGCATTGGACAAATATATGATGGTATAGACTCAATGCTTGAGAAGATCAAGTGCATCATAAATGCAAGAGAGCAAGACCTTGAAGAGACTTTCTTCAAACAAGTGCATACAATTGTTGAAGAAAGATGGAACAAAATGACAACTCCATTACACCTTCTTGCCTTTGCATTGACTCCAAAATACTACAGCTCTCAGGTTCTTTCACAACCAGGAAGGCTTCCTCCATATAGAGATTTAGAAGTGGCTGAAGGGTACAAGGCAGCATTTGTGAGACTCTTCCCTGATCGAGATTTGCGGAGTGTAGTCACGGATGAGTTCACTGATTTTGTGCACTCAAATCATCTAGATGTTGATGCCTCCCGTGATAGGTTCTTAAAGGATGTTCATTCTTGGTGGTACTTCCATGGACAATACTTCCAAAATTTGCAGCCCCTTGCAATCAAAATTTTATCACAAGTAAGTTTAATAAATTTTCATATTTTAGTTTTAAAAGTTTCATAATTCCATTTATAAATTTTTAATTGTTTACTTTGTCTTCATAGGTTGCTAGTTCATCCGCATCTGAGAGGAATTGGAGCACATATTCTTTCATCCACTCAGTAAAGCGCAATAAATTGCTGTCAAAAAAAGCGGAGAACTTAGTATATGTGCATTCCAACTTGCGTCTCCTTTCACACAAACAACCTAACTACAAGGACGGGGAGACGAAGTTGTGGGATATAGTGCCAGAGGATACTGACTTGGATGCTTGCAGTTCCCAACATATTGCATATGAGGATGAGGATATCCAACAGGGGCATGGGCACATTAGTAGTGCTAGTGATGGTGCCATTGGCACTTGTGATTCATCTAGTCTTCCTACTTCATCTAATGTCAATGTTGACATTGATATGGATGATCTAGAGAATCCATATGATGATTAAAACTTTGAAAGTGTTGTAATATTGAGCTTGAAGTTTGAACAATGAATATTTATCATGCATGTTTTAAATGACATTCAAGTTTATGGTGGTTTTGTTGTTTATATGATGTTATCAGTTATGTGATATTCTAAATTCTAATCCTAATTCATGCTTCTAGGCTGCATATATATATATATATTTTTTTTTTACATATTTTGTAATTTGTACTAATAAACCCAAGACGAACCGAACCCACCCCCCAAAAAATTTTGCCGAACCGGCGAACCGAACCCCCGAACCCGAACCCGAACCGGATACTTAGATTAATATTATTCATATTATTTACTTGAGAAGAATAATATTAAATAATCAATAATTAATTCCCTTATTTTTATTCAATGGCTTATGGGAATTAAATAAGCCATTAAATCATCCAGACTATCAATTGGAAGGGGACATTACACAATGATAGTGGCAATAGGATTGTGCTAGTCTCACTGACGGGGATAACCTCTTCTATCTCAATTTCAAATAAGAACTATGCATCGGCAGCTAGTGACACCTAATTTGTTGGCGTAATGGTTGATGTGGACAACAACAATTCAACAGGTTCATAGTTGTCTTCAATATTGTCTCCCCTGTCGCCCGAATCATTCTTCCGCTTTCTTCTCTTCCTTGTTGGTTGTGTTGTTTCCTCCCCAACAAGTGCTTGCATATCCAAGGTTGTCCAATAAAATGTCATTGGCCAAGAAGGATCAAGCTATGACACCGACTAAAACTTGCCCCATTTTTCAATAGGAACCTTATTATGAATGGCTTCCAAGAATAGAGTGATGGCATGTTGTGTCATGTAGAATGTTGTGCTTCTATGAAAGGAATTCTCTAATTCTTTCTGACAATAGTCTCACCTAGTTATCTACCCTGCCCATGCTTAAGCCAATAATATAGTCTATCATCCAAATGGGCACATTTGATGCTCGACTGGAACTTGTTAATTGATATTTCACTAAGTCCACAATACACCTCAATTTTGTTGTACCCAAGAAACTTTTTTCGCGGGCCCCTATTTCCAGCACTTCATAAGCTATCTATTTCTTGCTGTGCTAAATCAAGTGGAAATATTCTACGAAGGGAGGCCTCTTTATGCTATGGAGTTATCTTTCCTATGGATGTACACACAATTGTGCATGTAGAAGGTACGCCAAATATCTTGTTGAAATCCACTAGCCAAAATGAAAGAGTCACCCGACAGCCTCTGTAATCAATTACTAACTTATGGGACTGTCTACTGTAATTTTCCACCATTGCCTTTAGGTAGGGTTCAAACTCCCAAGAATTGAAAACTGGGAGTTAGGAAAATTTATCTACCTATGTGTGTTGCAATGTGTTGGCGTTTAAATTCGCACCTCTGGAATGCGGATTTGAAAACGGACAGCTATGCACAGATAAACTGCTCTTCAAATTAGGAGGGGAAGCTCCCTCTTGCTGATGGTGTTTGAAAGAAAGTAAACTAAACTACGTCCTATCTTGGATCAGCTTAGAGCACAAGGTTTTTAAACACAAACGCCGCAGCTGAGATTTTCTCTGATAAGAAGTTCAACTACGACTAACTTAGACTAAAGACGCCTCAACTCTCAAGTAATAGCAGCAAGAGAAGTTAGAAATTAACAAGGTAGATTTTCTCGACAAAAATACTTTAACAATCTCTCTCAACAAACACCTACACACTTCACTGTAAGTTGAAATAAAGATCATGAAAGCATAACATAGATAACGGAAATCTGAGATTTTAGACCAAGGCAAAAGAGGCTCATGATTTTATTACTCAAATCTCTAAAACAAAACTCCCTTCTAACATGCCTTGAATAAGAAATTGCAGCTAAGGAGGCTTGCAAACTTATTCTTAACACAATAGAAAACAGCAATCTCACTAACTCCTTGTTGGCTAAAGAGGCTCAACAATTTGCTTATCACAACACAATGAACGAATCCTAAATAACAAATAGAAGGCAAAATAGGCTCAGCTTTTGTTATCACAATAATCCGTTAAAGAAACTAAATGAGCAAAGGCCTTATTTATAGAGAAGCAGAGGAGTAGGGAACCCTAAAATCTCCTTGCTTTCACAATCTAGGGCTTGCTCAGCAAGCAAGCTTTATTACTAAATCTAGAAACAAGATAACAACTAAAACCCTAAAAAGCAGAAAAAGCGGGAAACGCCAACTATTACATCTTATCTTCTTTCTATCCTCAAAGAATGGATAAGGATGATTCCAAGAATAGAAAGAAAGCGGGAAAGAAAGCTTCTAGAAGAAAGCTGCTTTAAAGCTCGATCACATCCGCTAGGAAGTCTGAGATTGTGTCCCGGTTCGGTGCATCTATACCATCAACAGCAAAACACCGCTTTTCAAGAATATCTTCGGCATCTTCAATAGATCTTAGGAAATCTTCAATCTCATTGGCCGCTTTATTGAACTTTGCTGACATCACTGAAATATGACCTATCCTTCCGCCAACTGGGCTGCAACTTTGAACAACGTTCTGGAACTGATTTTGCACCTCCTCAAGCCCGACATAAGAACCATCTTCAAGACTATACTGAGAGGGGATCTCTATGACAAATTCGCTGATGAAAAGGAGAGCTTCAACCACCCTTTGTCTGTAGGTGATGAATTCTTCAGATATCCTCTCATAAGTTTTAACTTTGAAAACATGACGCTCTCTCCAAGCAAGGATTTGTCTTTTATGCTCCTTTGAAACTGCTGAACCGTAGGCTGTGTCTAAATCAGCAATGATAATCTCATGCCTAGGTTTTACTTCAGCCCATGTTTGTTCAACTCCTTGGATGCTTTGACGAAGTTTATGAGCATTCTCTCTCAACTGGAACATCCGAGCCAAGATCTCCTTTCCTCTGACAATGAAGCTCTCGATCCACTCCTGAGTCTCTTTCCCACATATGACCAGCTGTCTTAACTGATGATGATCAGCTGGTGTCTCTAAGACTGGGGCAGCAACTGAGTTGTTTGGGAAGAACCACGAGCAAGGTTAGAAATAAAAAGCTTAAGCTGCTGATTTTCAGCCTTGAGGGCTGCCTTGTCTTCTCCATCTTTAAGCACTCTTTCATGTAGGTTTTCGGATACAACTTTGAAGAGACTCAAATCTGCATGTCTGGTATTTCTACCAAGATTAGCCTTGACCATTACAAAATCATCCATGTTCACCTCATCTCTATTCTTATCTTCTGGAGGCACAGCAGTCTCTACAACAATCTCGTTATCAGGATTCCTATCAAAGTGAGCTTGCTTCTTTGCCTTCTTCTTAGGAGGTTCCTGATAAATATTATCGAGATCATCAACACTCACTTGATATGAAGGCCTTCTCCTAACCCTTCCTAAGGAGTTCTCAAGCCAAGACACCGTAGTATCTTTACTAACTTCCTCAGGAGGTACTGCTGTGATCTCTTCATCATCTTCGATATCAAGATCAATGTGAATTGGTGACGAACCCGTCAAAGGTACAGGAACATGTGTTGAAGGTGGCTCCTCTGTTTCTTTCTGAGGTATGGGCTTGTCAAGAGGAACTTCTGAATCAACCGTAGGCTGTTCCTGTATGACTATGCCTGAGAAATCCAACCTTCTCTTTACATTTTTATTTGATCTACATCCTTTGACGCCATCTTGAGACTGACTTTTACCCTTTCCTTTTGACTGTGCTGTAGAAGAAGAGGGAATTATCCTTGGCGGCTCTGCTACTGGAATAGAGTTCTTCCTTTTAAGCACTAAGAAAACCTTACTATACTCAATGACTTGTCTTGTTCTTTCTTCAACTGAAAGAGATTCCTTGTTTGCCCAATTAACTTGTGGAAGAGGCTGATCCTTGATTCTTTTCTGAGTGTACATTGGTAGAAGCACATCTTCATCATCATCAGAGAGCCCTTCTATATCTTCATTTAAGCAATCTTTCATCTGATGGAGAGTCAACCTGCTGTAACTACGCCTTCGCACTTCAAACTCATCTGCACAGTTAGCCCAAAAATCTTCAAGTGCGGGTATATGATTGTAATTCTTCTCCAACCGGCCAGCGTAGACACCATGAGGATCAAATGACCGCCTCTCACTATAGGGTTTGAGACCGAATTTATCTAATTCTTCTCCAATTGTCCTGGCATCTGCAGCAGTCCTGCATGTATAAATACCCAATCCTAATGGAAAGTGAAGAGAGGGTTTCTTTCTATTTCTCAAGACTATATGAACACCGTGAGCTTGCCTCAAGAATTCCATGAAGATGACCTCGTCTGACGGATACCTTGGCAACATGAGCGGGGCACCTGAATAACCATAAACCCCGAGATAGGTAAAGGTAGGAAACTGTATAAACCAATCTGCCCATTCCGCCATTGCTGCCCTAGCAACTGAAGATATGCGGACGTGCAATTCATTGTCTAAGTCACGCACCGTGTACATCAAGAATGCCTCCTTGCTCACCCTTTTGTAGTGGTGCAACGACTTTGTGAACTCCAGCTGAGGATAATGATTATATATGTGTTGAACGCTCAAAGATCCCTCGGTGTTCAATCCTCTGAATTGACCTTGATAGGCCACCAAATAGACTAGATATGACACCATGTGGAATACATGAAACTGGAAATATTCTGTTATTTGTTGATGTAGGCAGTCACTAATCAAAGTAGGCCAGTCATAAACCTCAGTTTTCTTCATAATGTGAGGTATGGCATAAAACATCCAAGGTTGGAACTTGGTGGCATCCTCGGAACCAGTGACCCTGTTGAGCAAAGTGATGATGATGGCAACTTCGTCCTTGACCTCCCCTCGTCCGACATTCTTGGGCAATGTCTTATGTTTTTCTTTCATCCATCTCTGGGCAATCTTCTTGCTGTATTTGTCCTTATGCATATTCCACATCTTTTCACACTCATCCCTCGAAAGAGTTACACTTTCAGGCCATGGGGGAATGGAAAAACACTTTTCAACCATATCAGGCTTTAAACTGCAAATCAACCCCGCTTATCGACCGGACTTTAGTAGCCGGGTTGTAATGTTAATGCAAGCGACACTAACTCAAGGCTCAACTGATATAGGAATAGACGCTGCTGCGAGAGTTCATACGACCTAGGTTCTTGATCAAGTGTTGCCCGCCTTCCAATGATGAAGATCGAATACCGGCTTGATGATGCAAGTCCGCTCAAATTGCTTTGATGTAATTGTGAAAAGTGCTGATTCGGATTGAACATTAGAGTGTACTCCATTTCAGAAAACTTGAATGATCAGAATCGCCTCGTTCGTATAAGTTCTGAAATAATTTCTATTTTTAGAATGTTGATTTTTGTGTTTAACTACTAATTTTTTTTTGAGAATTTTTCTAGATATGGGTTTTGTTCGTAATGACGAGAAGACAACCCATCGTCTGCTTTTGACAATCTTGAATTTTGATCGAAAAGGTAACCCTAATTTCAATTTTCCCGAAAAAGCCGGTATCCGGGTTTTGTTCCGTAACATCGCTTGAAATGGACCCGCTGAATGGACGGTAAAACTTCCCGACGCTTGATTGAAAAGGCCAACCCTAGGTTGGAAAAAGCTTTATATATGGGTTTTCTTCAAGACCTGACAAGGACCTGTGTGGTTGAATTTTGAATGCACTGAGGTTTTCACTGACATGCAAGATAAAAGCACTTGCTGCAACTTGATGAAGTTCTTGAAAAATTCTTCAGAAGGTGGAGGCAAAAAGACCCAGATAACTGAAAAATTGAAAGCCTTGGCCTTCTGCTTGAAAAACTTGATCTTCTGGAACAGAAAACTTGAAAGAACAATGGTTTATGCTTGCTGGTCTGAAAAATCTGATGTAAAACCAGCAACTATGAATTCTTTAATCACAAAAATTTCTCAAACTTGCTGCTCCAACTTTCTCCTCTGGATGCTACCTGCAAAAATAATGAAAAATACATTGAAAAGAAGTGTTAAATAGACTTAGGGTTCGATTTTAGGTTTTGCTTTTTTTTTGCTTTTATTTTCAAAACCCTAAATCTCATCTTCTCAACTTGGACGCCATCTTCTTCTCAAGCAAATTTTGAAATTTTGAAAATCTTCAAAAATCTTCTAAGGCATGAAGGTTTGGGCGCCTTTCTCCAAGAGGGGCGCTCAACTTCACCAGTGTTAGTCAAAATTTCAACTTTTTCAACTTTTCTCCATTTTAACATGCCACTTCGCCTCTGATTTCTCGTTGATTGGTCACCCGACAGGCGAGCTGAGTGGTTCACTGCGGAGCCGGACTGATTCTGAAGAAGATGTTCTGGAGGCACCTCCTGCTAAAAACTTGATTTCGACCTCCGAATTCACGGGAGGCTTTTCCTTCTAGGGGCGCCCAACTTCTCCAGTGTTAGCCATTTTCCTGACTTCCAAGTTCTTCCTTCTCCCTTTGATCTTCTGGTGAATCTTCGATTCCGGGAGCTACGTTGATCGGACTGACTGCCTGAGTGTTTCGTTGGATAGCCAGACTGATTTTGGCGAGGCCTTCTTGGACGTTACTTCTGCAAATTCCATCATCTGAAGGCTTTAAAGCTTGGGCGCCCTTCTTCAAGGGGGGCGCCCACTTTCATCAGACTTAGAAAATTTTCAATTTATTCAGGTCCCTCACTTCTTCAGATGACCTTGTTGGATCTTAAGCTCCGAGTGTCGGATCGCTGAATGTTTGTGCTCATCGCGAAGCTGACTGAAAATGAAAAGGGGTCCTCTGGAGACACTTTTGTCAAAAAGTGAACTTTCACCCTTCAAAAGGTTGGGCGCCTATCTTGACTGGGGGCGCCCAGTTTACCAACACTTAGTTTATTTTTCACCTTTTTCACTTTTGCTTTGAATTCCTCTTTTCACCTCTCGTCGGACCTTCTGTTCAGCCTTTTGAATCTGATGACTGCGAGCTCCGTTTGTCGTGCTGAATAGCTCACTGCAAAGCCAGTTGAATTCTGAAGACATCCCGTTATAGCTTCGACTGCAAATTCCTCTGTTTGCACCCTTGAAAAGTTGGGCGCCTTTCTCTTCTTAGGGCGCCCAGTTTCTCCAGACTTAGAAAAATTCATAATTTATTCAACTTCAAGTTTCAGATTTTCACTTTATACCTTCTACTTTGACTTGAATTTGCCGGAGACTGGATCATCAGATGCTCTGACGGGGATATCCATCGCGAAGCTGACTGAAAACTGAGCAACTTCCATTGGAGACCGTAACCCTAATTTCTTCATCTGATGCCCTAAAAAGGTGGGCGCCTTTCTTCAACTGGGGCGCCCAAACTTAGCAGACTTAGAAAATTTTCATGACTTTTCAATTTTCTTCCTCGATCCTCGTGCATGTTCATCGTTTCACTTTCTGCTGGAAGTTTTGAATGCTAAAACTGACGCCTGGCAGTCGGATGACCTCCATTGATGACCTCAGAACTCCAAATATGCTTCTGAAAAAGCTGAATAGACCCAGAGGGGCAAAACCGATTATTTTAAGATTCGGACTTTGATCGGACACATTTTGAGCCAATCAAAATCGCCTGACCGCCGGACTAACTTTTTTTTAGAAATTTTCTATTTTTAGAAAATTTTGCGATCCGTTTCGAAGAAACCCAGAAAACCCGAGAAAACTTTACTATTTGAAATTTCTAATAAGCGTTTTCCTAAATTTAGATGAAAACCGAATCCGGTTTTGTAGGCTGTTTGCTCTGCACCCAGATCGTCAGAAATTGAAAATTTTGTGTTTTAACCCTCCATGCAAGACATGCACACCCAAATTTTGACCTTTTTGACTGATTTGACAAGACTATTACTCATTTCTTCAAAATGTCTAAGTGTAACAAAAAATTTTAATTTTGGGGTACAACACAATGCCACCTTCAATACATGATCATCTTGATTATTTTTCCACCACATCCGACACTCACTACCAGTGAGACTCTCCCATGTCATTGCATCAACCGCAATCTCATCCTCCTTCCCTTTCCTAGTTTTTCCTAAGGAAATTTGAGGCCTATAATGTTGCATTGTCCCTTTTCCTTTGTTTCCGTTGAAGTCCATCTTTGCAAAAATTATTTTGAAATATGCTCTTGAAAGTTCACAATTGAATTTAAATGACCCATACCTTTTCCAATTATTATAACTATCAGGCTATGTGAGGAGGCATTGGTAATTTATTCGCTAGCTTGGAGTTGTGTTTCGGAAAACCTATGAATTGCCAAAATATTTATTTGTTTTTTGATGTCATACTTTGTAGTAGTGTCATGGTCATACAATGGCGGTGAAAATGAACCTGATGAAGCTAATAAAAGAAGTTAAATGATGTCGTACCTTATGTCGTATAGTGGATGAAATTCTCAATGTTGATAGTACAAAATGAGCTAGGTGAGGTCATACAACACTATGGATTGCAGGATATTGCCTTACATTGTACCGTACGGCTTGAATTGCAAATCGGTTGTTGTACGTTGCCTTAGACCATACAGTGAATAGAGACCCTACGGTGAAGTCCTTCATTGCTTGTTGTACAACATACAACTTGTAATATCCCCTATCCCACTTTGCCCTAGAATTCGCTTATTGATTAGGGTTAGGGTTTTTCACTTTGACAATTGGATATCTCTTCAATGATATATTCTTGGCTAAAACTTGCATTCACCATATAAACAATATTTCCACACATACACACATCTGTTAGCTTTAGCATCCAAGTATAGAATCATCACAAATGGAACTATTATGAACTAGGAGGGGTAACATGGGTGGATCAACCCGAAGCCATTTTCCAAGCGCAAGAGGTTGTATACCACAACTCTCCCTACTAGCAACTTGTATCTACTTTCTCCACCCATGTCACAACCTCAAAAGACACTTCGCCTATTGGCGGAAGCCAACAGAGCTTACAAGTGGTCTAGACCTACCACCCCTCAATGGCCCATCCCTTTCTTGGTCCAGGCAAATGTGAAAACCCCTGGTTCTCCCCGATCTAAATTTGCAATTGCTAGTTTGATGTTTGAAGTTTTCTTGAATTGTTTACCAAAAAAAATGCATAAAATTCACATAACATAGAAATGCAGAAGTACAATTGTAATATTATATTAGAATTATTATTGTCATGAAATTACATTGAAAGCATTCATACCCAGCAACAAATCTTCTTATCTTGAATGCTGATGAAACTCTCCTGTAAATTTGATGAAGCACAAGTAGAACTCCTAAATGAAGTTCTCACAGGCAATAATATCAGCTGGTATTGCACAGCCTCAGAATTGCATAAACATTGAAGAGTTTTCGTTCTCCAATGGTTGAAGATGAATGAAACCCTTGGTCTCCATGTCAAATCCTGAGAACACCAAAAATGACAAAGTCAAGTAATCATCAAGAAGAATTTTATTTGCTTTTGATGCTCAATATATCCTTCTCTCAATTAGGTCGATTTCCTCTATGAGATCATTTTAAATACATTTAAAGTGTATTTAAATGTTTGATTCCCCATTTAATTACTTTCTCAACTTGGGCGTACCATTTTAGCAAATATTATCACTTTATTAATAATTTAAGTGGCTCACCTTTTTATAAAGTTAGAATATAACTTTCTAATATTCCCTTTTATTAATTAAATATACTTAACCACTTAAACATTAATATCTTCGTCAATATTCAGTATTTTGATGTGCCATCTGAAGTTGGGGTCAACACTGTATAACCCCCAAGTGCCCTGACTAAAAATAGCATCACTGCTAGATTGACTTACTATAAATAGTAAGTCCCTCAAACTAAGCCAAACACTGATTTGCAAAGGCCTGGAACTGAACCCAATACTGAACTGAAGAAATGGAGTGACAACAACCTCCATTAAATGCCACTGAGACCCTCTATCCAAACATATTAGCCTACAAGGGTCCAAGTAATAGGCTAACCAATTGAACTCTAATGCTCACGAAAAATGGGGACATTACAACAAACCTGAATGGGACCTCCACCCATCCATGGCCCATCCCTGCCTTTGGAATGGGCGGATCTTAAGTGGAATTTCCACTCATCCATGGCCCATCCTTGCCTTAGGATTGGGCGGATCTTAAGTTGGGTCTCTAGGCACACACTAATTTCTCAAGCCCTTCCTCTCGAGCAGGGTTCCAAACACACAACTTATCTTAGCCATAAAAATAGAACAGCATCTATACATATCATTGTTTCTTCAAAGATAACATCAAGATCCACTACTAAACTAATAATGGTAATCAGAAGACTTGGGAAAATATGCAGATCATCTAACTTATAATTAGATTGTTATTGTGGCCTTAGTTAATTTGTACATACATTCCGATAGACATAATAAAGAACGGTTATTGCAAAGGAATGCAGATGACATTAAAGTGATCAATTACACATGTATATTATTACTATGCTTTGATACCTATGATCAGTTAATTACATGGATGTCTAGACAATGTAATGCCATTTGTTATCATGAAGACACTCAAGTAACTACATAAGTTGAAATGCTTTTTACAGGCAGGAGATAACATTGAACAGATAGCTGGATTCGTTGAATAACTAGATCACATTTATATGTATCAGTTTGTTTTAGAAGGTGTTTTGAGCAATGCACTATATATTAGTTTTCTAGTATGTTAGAATCAATTCATACAACACGTTTAGACAAATGGCTCAGATTATCTACACAAGTTGATTATTCAGATTTGCCAAATATAAATACTCATATTTGCACATATACTATTTCAGTTAAGATAGAACAAATCATATTGTAGACAAAATAAGAATCATGGACGCATCTATGAAAAATGCACATAATTCAAAAATCGAATTGCAATGCTGATTCAATGATCTAATCTTGTAAGTCAAGTTTGCTAATTGCTAAGTGAGAATATTACCTGAAATCGTGGCTGGGCTATCTCCTTCTTCTCAGCGTTTATTTCTCTCCTTTTTTGATGCCCTCAAGTTTGGTTTATTTCCACTATATATATGTTCGTAAGAGATTGAATCCCTCTATCCTAAGCTGCATCTTTTGATTGGAGGCACCTATTCACCTCTAACACAAGTGATTTACTTTAAAGGATGCTTAACGTTAGTTTCTTTAATGGGAGCAATCAACAGTAAGACAATTAACATGTTGTCTATACTTTATCAATTAACTATGCTTGTGATGCCTTTTAGCAATAATGATGTTTTATATATATGATATATATCCTATTAAACGTATATAATATATATATATATATATATATATATATATATTAAACTGTTGTTTATTTTTATTTATTTATTTCTTAATGTCATTTTGGGGACATGATAGTCCTCCCCTCTTGAATTGCTTTCCCTCAAGCAACTTCAGGTTTGGGTGATTGAAGATTTCTTCACTTTCCCATGTGGCATCTTCTTCCGGTAAACCTTTCCATTTTATCAAGAATTCTGGGATATTCTTATTCCTTAGTCGCTTCTGCTGCCTATTGAGGACTACTTCCGACTTGAGGCTTAGTTTGCCCTCATCATCAAGTGGGGGAAGCTCTACACAAGGGATGACTTGTTGACCCAACACTTTCTTCAACCTTGACACGTGAAAAATGTTGTGAATGCGGCTGTTCTTGAGTAACTCTAATTCATAGGCTACTTCACCAATCTTCCTTGAAATCTTGTAAGGCCCATAAAATAGAGGTTTAAGCTTTTCTGCTCCATTTGATTTGAGGGATGATTGCTTATACGGTTGTAACCGTAGGAATACTAGTTCTCCAACTTCAAAGGTCCTTTCTATATGGTTCCGATCAGCGTAAATATTTTGCTGATTTTGTGCTTGATGCAAATTGTCCTTGAGGGTGTTCATGATGTCCATGTTCTGATGCACAAAGTCCTTCGCCCCAGGTACTTGGCTCTCTTGTGAAATCAAACTTCAGAAGGTGGTGGGTTCATAACCATATAATGCTTTGAATGGACTCATTTTGATGGACATGTGGTATGTAGTATTGTAGCAATATTCACCTAGATACAACCATTTTCCCCATGCACTCTGTTGGCCTGTGACATAGTTCCTCAAATAGCCTTCTATCCAATTGTTGATGATTTCGGTTTGTCCATCCATTTGCGGGTGATAACTAGTACTAGGTGTGAGATCACTCCCTACCAATCGGAATAACTCTTGCCGAAATTGGCTCAAGAACCGACTGTCTCGGTCGTTGACGATATTCCCTGGAAGACCATGTAGTCTAAAGATCTCTTTGAAGAGAACTTCTGCCACTTGGGGTGTCCTATATTTTGTGGATATGGCAAAGAAGTGGGCATACTTAGCGAGCTGATCGACAACCACATAGATGCAATCCTTCCCTTGAGTCTTGGGTAGTCCTATAATAAAGTCCATCGAGATACATTCCCACTTTTGATTGGGAATCGACAAGGGTTGTAGAAGGCCGACGGGATGGCTTTGTTCGACTTTATTTTTCTGATAGGTCATGCATTCTTGTACATGTTTTAACACATCCCTTTTGAGGCCTTTCCAGGAATATCTCTCCCTTACCTGTTTGTAGGTTTTATAGTATCCTTGGTGTCCCGCAATGGGTTGTCATGGTATTCTTAAAGAATATTCTCCATCTTTGAGTTGTGCACTAGGAATATCCTATTTCTATATAGGATGAGTTCTACCACTTTATACTCTTCATTGGGTGGATGTCCTTCCAAGATTTCATTGGCTTGGGGATCTTTGGCTTACTTTGCAATGATGTCACTCTTCCAATACGTGGCTTTACTAGTTATTGTGTTCAAGTAGGGCCACCTGGATAGAGCGTTTGCCACCACATTATTTGTTCCTTTCATGTATTTGATATCAAAGTCATAGGTTTGTATCCAGCTCACCCACTTTTGTTGTTTGTCATTTAAGTCCTTTTGATTCATGAAGTATCTTAGGCTATTATGATCTGTTTTGACATGGAACCTTGTGCATACCAGGTATTGGCGAAACTTTGCTAAGGCACACATTATAGCTAGCATCTCTTTATCATAGATGGGATAGTGGCTCTCAGTGTTGGTGAGCTTACAACTTTTGAAAGCGATAGGATGCTTGTTTTGCATAAGGACTACACCAATCCCTTCCTTGGATGCATCACATTGTAATTCAATTGGTGGGGTGAAGTCAGGGATGGCTAAAACTGGGCATGAACTCATAGCTTCTTTTAGCTTTTTGGAGGTTTCTTGAGACGTTTCATTCCATTCGAAGGCCCCCTTTTTGGTTAAATCCGTGATTGGGGCAGCAATCTTTGAAAATCCCTTCACGAAACATCTATAATAATTGCATAATCCTACAAAGCCTCTTACTTGTGTGGGGGTTTTGGGCCTAGGCCATTCCTTAATTGCTGCAATCTTTTCCTCATCTACACTTACCCCTTGGGAATTGATCTTGTGGCCTAAGTATAGCATCTCTTCCATGCCAAACTCACATTTTGATGCTTTGGCATATAAAGACTCTTGTTCTAAAATCTTAAGGGTTTCCTCAATATGTTTGAGGTGTTCTTCCCATGTCTTACTATAGATAAGGATGTCATTGAAGAATATAAGGAGGAACCTTCTCAATTGTTTAAGGAATATGTGATTCATGCATGATTGAAAAGGTTGTTGGGGTGTTTGTGAGTCTGAAGGGTAAAACTAAAAATTTGAAATGCCCATAGTGGCATCAAAAATAAATCTTAGGTACGTCTTCTTTCCTCATCCTTATTTGGTGATATCCTGATCGCAAATCAATTTTGGAAACGAACCTTGCTCCATGGATTTCATCAATGAGTTCATCAATTCGAGGGATCGGGTAGCAATTTTTTATGGTTTTCTTGTTTAGGGCCCTATAATCTATGCACATTCTCATGGTGCCATCTTTCTTCTTGACTAGGACTACTGATGATGCAAAAGGACTAGAGCTAGGTTGAATGTGTCCCATTTCTAGTAGTTCTTTAATGGTCTTTTCGATCTCTTCTTTGAACTTATGAGGATAGCGGTATGGAGTGGTTATGATTGGCTTTGCTCCCTCTTCCAATTCTATGGTATGCTCAAATCCTCTCCTAGGTGGTAACCCTGGTGGGATATCTTCAAACACTTTCCTATATTCCCTTACAATGAGTTGGATGTCAATGTGGATTGCTTTTCCCTAGGAGGAGTTTTTGTCAAGGACCATACATTGTGCAACCCATTCTCCTTGCCCATGTCTAAAAATCCTCTCCATTCTTTTGCATGAAATTATCTTTGGTGCTCCATTGGGTAGCCCCTTTAGGGTGACCTCTTGTCATTCATGTTGGAAATAGATTGTTAGGTTTAAGAGGTCAAATGTAAAACATCCTGGGGAGCATATCTAAGGAATTCCTAGAATTACATCAGCATCTAAGGGTACCACATAGAAGTCTTCTTTGATGGGCTGCTTCCCTAAGGCGATTTCTAATTAGGGGACTATTTTTGTGTATTGGACCCTTGCTTCAATGGTGGTGGCTCCTTCACACCCTTTGAGATTGATGGTTTCCAATTTCCTTTGTGTCACTAGTCTTTCATCAATAAAATTGTGGGATGCCCCACTATCCACAAGTGTGATGACCTTATGCCCCTTGAGGTTGCTCTTAATTCGGAAGGGGCAATGTTTGGAAGCTTCGGAGATAGTGGCTAGAGTTACATGACCTTTATCTTCATATCTTTCCCTCTTGTTGGGGTTCTCTTCGCTTTCTTCTTTGGGGGTTGCTTCTATCTTGTGGGCTTGAATTTTACATTTATAATCACGTCCCCATGGACCGTGGCATGTGAAACATAACCCTTTCCTTTTTAAATCTTCCATTGCTTGGCACATATGACCCCGATCTCACTTCCCATTACAGTAAGAACAAGTCCGTAGTGAATCTTCCCTTTTTGGCCTTTCCTATCTGGGAGGGGGTTTGGAACATTGTAACGGGACTCGCCAGGACTCGGCGAGTCCCGAGCCAAGCACCCCTGGCCGAGTCCTAGCAGCTTGGACTTAGATGCGGCCGAGTCCAGCCGTGTCCAAGCCGGACTCGCCGGACTCGCTGGACTCGCCGCGTCCAAGAGAGTCTCGAGCCCTAGACTCGGCCAGCAGCAGCAAATGAAAAAACCAATAAAAAACATAAAATTAATGTTTAAGTTTTTTTTTTTTGTCTTCTATTATCTCCCCAACCCTCAAAGCAACCTCATTTCATTCATTTGGAAAAATAGGAGGAGAAGAGAGGGAAACCAGCAAGCTGTTGAAGACAAATCCAGGGTCATATATCATTTGGGAAGCTTCATACCAGCAAGGAGGTGCATTTAGAACTCATTACTAGTGATTGGGAGGAGTTTGCATTGCATTCCAAGCCAAATCTAAGAGGTAAGTTTGATTTTAATTGCTTTTTTTTTGTGTTTTTTTAACAAATAATTCATTGTAATTTGTAAAATCATTGTTTTTTTGAGTTTGCATTTTTTTTTACAAAACCTATTTGCAACTTAAATAATTTTAGAAACCCTACTTGTTATTGCAGCCACATTCATTTGCAAATCAAACCATATTATTATTTCACAATGTCTCAAACCGCAGTCAGAAAAGACCTTGCTTGGAAACATGCTGAAATCTTTCCCGAAATGAAAAGAGAAGCAGAATGTAAATAATGCAAAACAATATATCATGGAGGCATAAATAGATTAAAATACCATATTGCACGCATACCCGTCCATGATGCAGTGGGCTGCACTATAGCATCTCCTGAGGCTGTTCGTGAAGTGCAGGTGCAATTAGAAACTTTTGAAATGCAAAAAGAAATGAAAAAGAGACAAAAGTAGGAGTTGGTGAGTGTTGAAGTTGGACAGGGACTTGTTGCTGTTGGAGATGCTTCTTCCATGCCTCCATACCGTCCTAGTGCTAGTGCTTATGCTTTTGCACCAGCTATGCCTATGCGTACTCCTAGTGCTGGTGGCGCTGCTACTGCTAGTGGTAGTGGCAGTATTAGCATTGACCCTAGAGTTCGTAAATCTAGGGTAGACTCATATTTTGTACCCGCGCTACTCCTGGGTTCCCATCTGTCGCTTGAGAGCATGGGTTGTGTCATGTCCCTTCTCGTGTGACATCTCGAGGCGGGTTGGCCTATCACACGACCCTCGTAGGCCGATAGACTGGATAGAGGGTCACTTCGGAGCTTGGCTCGGCTTCAGTCAGCGGAGTTTGATCAGTTGTCTTTCGTTCTGGCTCGATCGGAGACTATTTGCAGAATTGCTATTTTTAGCACGGTGATGTGGGACCACTGCTATTTTTAGCAGTTGGCTGTGGCGGCATCAGGATTCACTTGAGTGCAGCCGACGGATCAGATAATGGGTTAGAAACAAAGGAGATATTAATATTTGATCGTATTGATTAAATATTAATTAATTAACGTTTATAATATAAAGTTATAATTTAATATTATAACTTAAGTGAATTCCTTGAGGGGTGCGCCATCATGAAGAAAGGGGCCAGTTTGATATTTTATTAATATTTAAATATTCAGTGGTGAACTATGGAGAATGGAAAATATTAAAATATGAATATTTCATTAAAACCCTATTTTCAAGGGAATCGCACTTTTCAGTGTATTTGAGGGTTTGCCTTGGGAATTGAGCCCATTATGTGATTATTGAGTTTGGAAAACTGATCAATTTTGGTCTGAGCCTGAGACTTAGGGTTTCATGTTCGTTTGCCTTGGGGAACGAGCCATCTCCAACGGAAAGCAATTCAGAGAGTGTGGAATACCACTTGATTTATTGCCACAGAGGTTTTCTTATTCAGAGGAAACTACAGAGCTTCAGAAGAATTAATATTGTTAGAGTTCATCAGTGCTTTGCATTCAGAGATCATCCAATAACCTGGGCGCACCATATTCAGAGACATTGCTATTGTTTTGAGTGAAGTCCGTACAGTAATAAATGCAGATCTGACAGGCCGTACCTTTCTGTCAGGGCCGTACCTCTGTCTTTTGGCCGTACTCACCAGCTTGAAGGAAACGCCTTGTGCTGAGGGTTCCAGTTTGCATTAAGGAAGGCGCCAATACCACTGGATCATTTTGTGCATGTCAGACGGAAGGAGAAAGGGATAAATCAACTCAGCCGTACAGATCTGTACCTTTGCTGCAGCAAATTCCAGGTTTTTAAAACATTGAAAATCCTTCATTTAATTCGTTATATGCTTCTGGGTATTATTGTAATCAATTGAAAAGTTGAATAAAGGAGACTGGCATTGATATTGTTGCATTTCCAGAGCTTTTAGATTTTATTTGAATTTATTACCATTTATTATCAAAATCGTACCTTTTCAATATTGCATCAAAAAACGCAAAAACCCTAAAACGTCAGAAAAACATTAAAAATCTATCAGAAGCAGTGTTAGGGGGAAACAGGGGTTTCTACAGGTTGGAACAAGGATGCACATGATGCAGCAAAAAAGACAATTGCAAACTGTTGGTACTACTGCACCATTCTCTTCCATGTAGCCAGGTAATTCTTTTTTGTTTAATTGTTTGAAAATTTATATTTAAATTTTATTATTTTAGAATCTAGATGTATCTCATTATCGAATTCAAATTTAAAGTTAAAAACTTAAAAATTTTCATTTTACAATACTTATGTAACTTATTAATTTATTTATGACATGTTTTAGGTCACCTTTTTGGAAAAACATGGTTGATGCCATAACCATATGTGGGGTGGGGTTCAAAGCCCCTACTAAAGATGAACTAAAGGGCCCACTTTTGACTCAAAAGGTGGCATATGTGAAAGCACAATTAGAGGAGTAGTGCGTGCAGTGGAGGAGGATTGGTTGCATCATCATGATTGATGGTTGGACCGATAGGAGAAATAGGACGATGCTTAATTTCCTAGTTTCCTCCGGAGGTAATTGTACTTCCCTCAATGCATTGAAATTTGAATTTGATTTAGTGATTAATAATTTAATATGGCTGATTTATGTTTTTTAATTTATTGAATAATTGGTTTTGCTTATTTTTTTAGGTGACACCGTCTTCATGAAGTCTATTGATGCTTCTACCCAATTCAAAAATGCCACATACCTGTGTGAGGCTATAGAGGAGCTGATAGCTAATGTGGGGGAAGAGAATGTAGTGCAAGTGGTGACAGATAATGCAACAAATTATGTTGCTGCTGGTAGATTATTGATGGAGAGGCACCCTACTATATTTAGGACCCATGTGTTGCCCATTGCATTGACCTCATGATGAAGGATCTTGGCAAGCTCCCAAGGATCAAAACATGTGTGGATGCAGCAAAAAACATTTGCAAATTTGTATACAATCACACATGGGTGCTTAACCTTATGAGGCAATACACGGGGTTAAGGGAGTTGTCTCGTCCTGGCATCACTAGGTTTGCAACAATTTTTATCATGTTGCAATCCTTGATTCGGTCAAAGGAAGATTTAAGGCGCATGTTTACTAGTGAGGAGTGGTCTTCCTCATCCTTTTCTACAAGCACTGCAGGGATTGTTGTGGCTGATTGCATTTTTGATGAGCAAGTGAAATATTCCAAACCAATTTTTTCAATTTTTAATTACAACAAGCAATGCAACACACATCTGTTAGGGTTAGCACTTAAACCAAAATGATGTGGAATTCAACTCTAACCAAGGATGTACACCAGGATCCTGAATTGGGCAAGGTGTGAGCATATGGTCAAAGGATCTCAATGCAATGCTGATAAGAGAACTCTAACCAAGAATGCGCTGGATGACGACGAGCATATGGTCAGAGGATCCCTACCACTACAATGCTGAAAGTAACTCGACGCCAAGAATGTGCTTTCCAACCCAAGGAGGGAATGGAGCTACCATATGGCGGAGACTCTAATGAGCTACAATGCAATGTTCAAAATAAGATAGGCGGCAAGCCAACCTCTTCCACTTATTTAGTGGGAAATACAGTAAAGTAAAGAGCAGAAGAGAGAATGCTAACAGTGCTACTGTTCAACTTACAATTTGATAGAAAGTGCCTGCAAAGAATGAAGATTAGAAGCTCTCCAAGGCTGCAATAGTGAACATGTCTTCCACAAGGCTTAATATAACTTCTAAACACCAACCCTTCACTAAAGTGCAATCTACCCAAATCTGATATGATAGACCAGCAGCTTGAAATGCAAAACCAGCACCTTAATGACTCACTAAAATGCACATTTCTCACTAAATACTCACTCAATTGATTTGAAATCAAATGCAAAACACCTTAAAGGAGATGGCAACCAAGTTAGAACATCAAACCTCAGCAAATAACCCTTAACTTTTTTTTGGCACAAATCCCAAGATGGCCCCAATGGTACGACCCTCTAAGAAGGGCGATTTTCTTTTATAAAATTCAATGCTTTGTGAAAAAATCTGATACTTGTCAAATAGGGGCGCCCTTGCCAAGGAAACACAATGAGACAATACCCATAACCAGAATATTTTTATTTTCAAATATATGATTGAAACAACAAATCAGCCATGATATCAGCAACTCCAGATTTTTGATATAATATGCAAGAAAACTGCACTCTAATGCAAGCAAATGCTACAAAGAAAACCTCACTACAAAAATCCACTCAACTACAACTATCTCATCACTAGTTGCTATCTGTCAAGCAAGAAGCAATGCCAAAGCTAGGAGGCATACATTCCTCGAAGCAGTCCTAGTACCATTCCGGCAGCATAACATTACAGTAGACATAAGATGTGAAATGAAGACTCAAGGCTCCCTTTTATAATTTTGAGAAGACCCTCCAGAAGCTTCGAGAAGGTGCGCCCAAACTTCAAGATGCTTTTAGGTTTTGACTTGACCATTGACCAAGCATAAAGGTGGCGTCCCATTTCAAGTGAGATATAATTCATTTTTAAATAAAATATTAAGCTCTCCAAGGATGGCGTACTTTTCTTCTTGAGCATTTTTTGACCTTAGAACATCAAATATTACTTAATGAAACAAGCACCCTCAAAAGTCCCTCTTTTAAAAACAACATAAAGTTGTCTCCTTAGGCCAAGGGGTCCCAATATTAAATTATAACATTTTTCTGATTAAATTCACTTATCTTAAAAAAATGCATCAAAGGCCAAAACCAAACATACCAACTGAACTGACAGCTGAGGGAAGCCAATTGAACTGGAACCAACCTGTCCACTGCCAAAAATAGAATTTACTAAAAATAGTAAATTCCAGAAAGTGCTCGGAATGCAAAGCAAGTCACACCACTGCGAAGCTCTCTAAAAACCCAGAAAGAATCCGCAATTCAATCACCAAATTTCGAGCAACAACAACCGCCAAAATAGGAAACCCTAATTTCACCTTCTGAGTAGCCTACAGGTCTCCGGAATAGGCCAATGGTCAACTGAAAAAATCATGCTCGAGAAGGGGACATTACAGCAAGGGTTTTGGACACTAGTGGACGAGATTGTGAAGGTAAAATTTAATTCTTTATTATGTTTTAATTTTTAATCATATCTTACTTTTATTTGTTTATTTTTCGTTCACACTTATTTGTGAAACATGTTTGCACTTTGCAGTTTATTCAGCCCTTGCTAGTTCTCCTACGAGTTGCAGATGGGGAGAAGCCCAAAATGGGCTACATATATGAGGGCATGGATAGGGCCAAAGAGGCCATTAGATTAGTCTATGGTGGAGTTGAGGAGAAGTATCGTCCCATTTGGGATATCATTGATAGGAGATGGAAAAACCAACTTCATAGGCCCATCCATGCAGCAGCATGTTTCCTAAATCCGGCCTTCCAATTTCCGCCATGATTTCCATGCAGATAGAGAAATTCTTAGTGGGCTCTACTCGGCGATAGAGCAGGATGTTGCCCGCTGTTACTACACAGATAGTGCACGAGATAGATGCCTTCACTAAGGCATGAGGAGACTTCTTTGCACATCAAATGTGCAAAGATAGTAGGACAACATTACTGCCAGGTAAAAATATATTTAAGGGCATAATTTTCATCTTTTTATATTATAATTTATTATTAAATGTTGAACTTGAACTTGAAACTTGAAATGAGATTGATTTTGTTTCTTTTTCTCATCTCAAATAGATGGTGGGAGATGTTTGGTTCTAATACACTGAACTTGCAAAATATTGCCATTCGTATATTGAGCCAGCCATGCAGTTCATTTGGTTGTGAGCGCAATTGGAGTATGTTTGAGCACATACACTCCAAAAAGCGCAATAGATTGACAGTGGAGAGGATGAATGACTTGGTAAATGTTCATTACAACCTTCGGCTCAGATATAGGAAGATTTTTGACCACGACAACACCCCGATCAGTCTAGAGGAGGTTGATCCACAGTCTGAGTGGATCATTGAGGCTACAGATGCAGTCTTTAGTGACGAGGACCTTGATTGGGTGGACCGGGAAGAGAGAGAGGCTGAGGTTGTAGCCATGGCTGAGGAGGAGGCTAGAGCACGAGGAGACATAGCTGCTGTTGGTGAGAGTGGCATGGAGAGTCAGACACAGGAAAAGACTATGGCTGCAGCTGCAACATCATCCAGGACCCTTAGATGCCTTCGTAGGAAGGATGCTGGCTCCACTATGCCATAGAGTCATAGACTTATAGCTATTGTTTTGATATTTCATATTTGTATGGAACATTTGATGTCATGGATTTCATATTCCATGAGTTTTGTATACATTTGACTAATTTTATATATCTAAGTATGCTATTTCCTTCTACAACACAACTACAATTTGTGTACTTTATACTTCTGTGATCGTTGTATACTTGTGTATGTGATCAAATTTTCTTTTATTTGTGTTGTATTCAATAAAGGGTGCTTAAAACAAGTTTTAAATCCTTAAAAATCTCTAAATTTCTAGGGTTTTTTCAACTTTTTTTCATTTTGCCGAGTCTGCACCGAGTCACCGAGTCGAGTCACCCTCACCGAATCCGAGTCAAGTTTGAGTCTCGTAACTATGGTTTGGAAGGGGTAGTAAAGTTCCTAGGTTTGTCTCTTGGTAGGTTATCCTCGAATTTCATGGCCTTTTGGATTGCTTCATCTAAGTGGGTGGGTTCTAATGCACTTACCATACTTTTGACTCATCCCCTCAACCCTTCTATGAATAAGTAGGTGAGTCTCTCTTGAGAGATTTCAGGTACCATGATAGCTAGTTTCTGGAATTCAGTGGCATAGTTCTCTATAGTTCCATGTTGTTTGATTTGAGTGAGTTCTTTAAAGTACTACTCGGGATGTTTTCGGTCAAATATTTTGATTAGCTTTTGGGTGAAATCATCATAGGTGGTTATGTGTTGGTGGCCTTGGATAATGAGACTGTGGTGCCACCATTCATGGGCCATCCCTGTTAGATGTAGCACAGTGAACTTAATGGCATTTTCTTCTGTGATTGGGCTTAGTGATAGATACGTGTTTAACTTTTGGATCCACGAGTATGCCGTGGTTTTTCCTTCTCCATTGAAATTAGGGAGGGTTAGCTTACTTACTCTAATCTTGAGGTCTTTGTCGTGTTGGCTCTTCCTTTCCTTCGTAGTGGCGGTTCTTACTTTGGCCTAACAATAGTCTTTAAAAGGGATAGTCCTCCTAATTTCGGGATCCAGTCTATAGTATGCTGCTACAATCTATTGTACCCAAAATTAAATTTTTGCTTCAATAAGGCATTTTGTTAAAAATGGTCAAAATCTTGTAAAATTGTCGTCAAAAGTCAAATTTAGGTCAAAATGTCTAAGAATGGAAATTTGCTATTTTAGAAATTTTTGAACGAAAAACGAAGCATGGGGCTTTTTTGGGTTTATTGTCGAGAGGATTCTTGCCAAATTTTGAAAATTTTGAAATTAGGGTTTTAGGCCTCTATTTTTAGAAAAACTCTAAAAGTAGGATCTTTTAGAAATGACTCAAAATGATTCTGATTGGCTTATTCTTCGTCACGATCACATTGGTCCAGTCAGAATCTCCTAAAAGTCAGTTTTTCTCTGGTGGGTCTATTTCACTTTCTCAAGAGAAAAGTTAGGACCTTCGAAGTCATCAATGGCAAATGGCTAGTACCAGGTATCAAAATTTAAGCTTCAAACGCTACACAAAAGAATCTATGGCGAAAGATACTCAAAAAATGGCGAATGACGAAGGGTATTTTCAAAAGTTGAAAATTGCTAAAAATATTCTAAGTCTGGAAATGGATGCCTTACCTCAAGGGAGGCGCCTAGGCTTCAATGCCTTGGAAATTTTTTTGTTTCTGCTTGTGACACACGCAACACATTCAACGTGTTTGCATCAATAGTAGCAGGGATCGACAAAGTCGACGACATGGTAATCGCAAAGCGCGAGGAGAGTAAAATCATTGAAAATGACTACCAATTGGAGCCAAAAGTTCTCCTACAGGCCAAGGGCGCCCATGAATTTAGGGCTCAAATGTAGCTATTTGTAATGTCCCCTTCTCATCAATGATTAGTTCAGACGCTCTTCAGCCTATTCTGGAGGCCCATAGCCTCATTGAGGTAAAATTAGGGTTTCCTTGCTTGGAGGTTTGAGGCAATTTTGAGTGTTTACTATTTATAGTAAATACTATTTTTGGCAGTATGCAGTTGTCAGTCTTCAGATCTTCATTTTCAGTTGGAGCAATCATACGAGTTCAAGTTCTAGCTTCTAAAAACTTTATTTTGGTGAATTTCTTAAATAAAGGCACTAATGTTATAATTTGCAGTTGACCCCCTTGGCCTAGGAGAACAACTTTAAGTTGTGTTTAAAAGTGGGGCTTGGAAAAGGGATGCCTTCATCAAGGTGTTTTATATTTTAAAATAAAGTTATAATGTGCTTTGCAAAATGGACACCATCTTAAGGAATTAAAAGGCTTTTGGAAATTTGAAAAGGCATTTGTGACTCTTGGCATACCTTCTTGGGATTTGAAGAGTCTTCTGATCTTTTATAAAATGAAAGCTTTGCTCCAGCTTTTACCATCCATGAAATTATGTTAAAGTTATGCTGTCGAAATGACAATTGATATTTTGCTTCGAGGAAAGCTTACCTCCTAGCCTCTTGTCCAATTTCGTGTTTGAAAGATAACACCTAGTTGGCTATTTTGCTGCTTCTCAATATCAGACTAGCAGCTTGAGCTTATATGTTGAAGAATTTTGGAGATTTTGATAATTTTGAGTAGCTGGTTCACATACAGCTGAAAGTGAAATTTGTATGCAGCTCATTGAATAAATTTGTTTTGATTCTGGGTATTTTTGCTAAGCATTTGTTGACTCAAGGCGCCTCTTTTTGCAAAGTATGAGAATTTATGATTGAGAATCTGATTTTTGGGAACCAAGTCGCCCTTCTCAAGGGCCGTACCATTCTTGGATGCATAGAACTTCATGCAAGAATTATATTTAGAGTTTGGTTGCTGTTTTGAGGCATGATTTTGGGCGCCTACCTCCTAGAAGACTTCTACAAAAGACATCATTCGATTTGGAGGTATATTGAATGATTTATGAATATTTTATTGATTTCACAGTTTGCTAATCAAAAATTCCAGAACTCAGTTTTATATCAGATTTTATTAGATTTCAGTTTTGGCATTTATTTCATCATTGGAGAGTAAAAACATTGATAGAATTCATTACCCTCTTCTCAGCATTCTTCTCTATCATTGTAATGTATATGTAATTGCAGCTCTAATTCTTTATTGTAAGACTGTAAATAGTAGTACTGCTCCAGTCCTTATTTGTTGCAAATAATTCTTATCTCTTACATTAAGTACCCTTGGATGGTTTACCGCCAGTGTGGATAATTGAATTTGTATCTCTCTTTGTACCCACTATCAAGTGGTGAATCCCCACTCTAGGTGGCTGCCCGCCGCAGCGGAAGAATTAGTTAGTATGAATTCCTATGGCTGGTTATCCGCCTAATTGTTTCAGTTTCAATTAATAACTCCGTCATATGTTAGCACCTCGCCCTCACTGGGATCTTGAATGCACATTCTTGACGTTGAGTTTGTTTCAGTTTCAGTTGCATTCCATTTTGTATCAAGTTGAAGCATAGGGATCCTCTGACCATATGCCCGCCCCTCTTCCTTAAGTGGTTTTACGGCGCATTCTTGGTTAGAGTTGCTTTGATAGTTTTTTTGAATTTAGTGCTAACGCTAATCAAGTTGGCCAAGTGCTGGTTTGTGTGTGCAATTCAACGAAAAAATTGGTTAGCATATTTTAGTGGTATCAGAGCAGAAGACCCTGCCATCCTATGGCATTTTGCAGTTGGTTGTCTGATGAGTGAAAAAGACACTAGACCATTCACTAGAAGTTAGGCCAGAACTCAACATCAGTTTCCACCTGTTCAAGAGGTAGAGACATTTTCAGAAGCCTTAAGGGATCTTGGCAAAACAGTTGAAGGTACAGGAAAGTCAGTGGAAGAAGTTGGTCAAACAATTGAAATAATATCAGACAGTGTTAGGAAAGCTAATGAAGAGAGGGACAGAGTTGAGAAGAAGTTTGATGGAATGATAGACATGATGTCCCGATTATTGTCCAAGTTGGATCAACAAGAAGCCCAAAATGTCATTCAGCCCCAAAATAATCCAACTGGCGAAAGCAGTGGAGTTAATGGAAATAATAGTAATGGCAGTCCTGAGGTGAATAGAAGAGATAGAATTGTGGGTCAACATGCTGCAATTCCTAGTGGATCATCTTCTAGACCTCTTTTCCCCATTTTCATGCCAAGGGAAGAGCAACAACCAGTTGAAGCTGCGCCAAATTTTGCTGATGATGCATGTCAAGCTTAGATGGAGTATGCTTCTTTACCTCTCGATTTGAGAGATGCTTGGACCTTTGATCAATACATGAATCAAAGGAGTCGAAGAAATGGAGAAAGGAATGAGCAACGTCCTCTTATGGTACCTAGAAATGATTTCTACCAAGCTTTGGGAAAGATAACTTTGGAGCATTTTGATGGTAGTAATAAGTGTACAGCCAGATCGTGGGTGCAGAAATTGGATAACTATCTCTCTCTCAGACCTATGCCAGAAGAAGATGCAATTAAATTTGCCACATTGCATTTGGATGGGATAGCTCATGAATGGTGGACTCATGGATTGGTCACTCTTGGCCATAACCTCATCCGCACCTATGATGAGTTTACTAACAAGCTGATCGAAAGATTTGATACCAAGGATCCTGAGTTGAGATTCAGAGAATTGGCACAGTTGAAGCAACAAGGATCTTTAGAAAATTATGTGGCTGATTTTCAAAGGTTATTAGTAATGGTGCCTAACATTACTGAGAGAAGACTTGTGGTTCTCTTTTCAGAAGGATTAATGGAACCTTTGAAGGGATGGGTAAAAGTCTTTGATCCACCAACCTTAGATGAAGCCATCAAGAAAGCGAGGAGCATGGAGTTGGCAGCCCCTAAGCCCAAGTTTCATTCGAAACCTTTCAGCCATAAGAAGGATAAAAAACATTCTTCAAATCTGCCAAAGAAGTTTCCGCCAAAGATGTCAAAAGAGCTCAAAGAACAGCTTAGAAAAGATGGAGTTTGCTACACTTGCCATGAACCTTGGGTTAAAGGTCACCGTTGCTATGGAAGAGGCAAAGCAAACCGAATGGAGGGCTATTCTGATTACGGATCAGAATCTGATTCGTCTGATCAACAATACAAATCAGCAAGTAGTGAAGGTGAAGAGGCTCTAGAAGAGAAGCCCAATGAAGTTGGAGATGGTAGTGCTTTTGCACAACTATCAAGATTTCAAAAAAAAAGAGTCCTTTCGGGTTCGTGGAGTGGTTGGATCTCAAAGGATAGTTGCTCTAATTGATACTAGAGCAACTCACAACTTCATTGACGAAGGATTGGTGACAAAGCGAGGATTGAAGACTGAAGAATTTGAAGGCTTCAAAGTAATGGTAGCTAATGGTTCACCATGTCATGTACAAAGAAGATTCCTAACTTTTCTATTCAGTTAGAAAATTATGAAGTTAAAGATGATTTCTATGTTGTTGGTATTGGTGATACTGATGCCGTGTTGGGAATACAGTGGATGCAATCTCTTGGAGAGATCACATTGAATCTACAAACAATGGAGCTGAAATTTCAAGCTGATGGAAAGAGGGTTGTTTTGAGAGGGATGTCAAATGGGGGCCCTTGAATTGTGTCCTTGAAAAGAATGGAAAGGATGATCCGTCATGATCAAGTTGAGTGGGAGCAGAGTGTATGGTCTTACCAGCTGATCCAGTGGAAGAGAAGAGGCAATATCATCCTGATATCCAAGCCTTACTTACCAAGAAGAGTAAAGTCTTTGGTAGCCTACCTCCTGGGAGACCTCCTGAAAGAGGTTTTGAGCATGTGATTGAAGTAGAAGGAGAAAAGCCCGTCATCACCACGCCTTACCATTATCCCAAGAAGCAAAAAGATGAAATTGAGAAAGCCATCAAAGAGCTTTTGGAGATGGGTTTTATTCGGCCAAGCAAAAGCCCTTTTGCTTCAACAGTGGTGTTGGTAAAAAAAAAAGATGAAACAATGCGTATGTGTGTTGACTACCACGCATTAAATCAGAAGACCATCAAGAATAGATATCCTATTCCTAGGATTGATGAGCTTATTGATGAGCTCCATGGGGCTATGTTTTTCTTGAAGATTGATCTTCGTTCGGGCTATCATCAAATCAGAATAAGGGAGGCAGATATAGAGAAGACAACTTTTAGATGCCATTTTGGGCATTTTGAATTTCTTGTCATGCTTTTTGGGTTGACAAATGCTCCAGCTACATTCCAATCTTGTATGAACAAGATTTTTAGACAGCAGTTGAGGAAGATTGTGTAAAGTGCCTTGCAAAATCTGATCCAAAAACACTAATTTTCTGCTTTGGAATTTTGACAAACACTTTGTATGCAATCTTCAATTTGCTGGTAATTGATTTCAGATTGCTTTGTCTTTGATTTGATGGATGCAAATGTTGTTCAAATGCTTGGAAATAACTTCTAAGATATGTATTCAAAGTTCTAAACTGAAGATGCAACTTTTTTTGTGTTTTCAAGTGCATATGAATGAATTTCTAAATGCAAATGCACACCTACAGCCAAGAGGTATTTTCACAAACACTTGGCATACATACTAATTGAGAGAAATGTAATTACATAGAAGAAACATTTTTACAAACACCTCTCATGTAATTTCCCTAATGCCAATAACCATCTACAGCACTATGACATTTCTACAAACATTTAGTATACAAACTAACATGAGGGAATGAAAGCTACAGCCAGAGGCAATTTGTCAACCATTTGTTATACAACCTTATAACTCCTTCATTAAGTGCAAATCCAAATACAAGGTTGTTATACAATGTTGATATGATGTTTGCAACTACTCAAAATGCGATGCCAAGACTCTTGGCTTACAATGGAATGAATAATGCTATTACAAATATGATATAGAATATGCACCTACAGTTGCAGGAAGGCAGCGACTAAAATAATCTAATATGACAATGCAAAGCATGCAAATACATAAAGGAACCTGGTAATAATATGCTGAAGGAAATCGATGATGAAATGGCAACTTGGTATTTTCAAAACAATCTTCAATGATGCACAATCTTCACCTACAGCAGCCCCCCCTGTTCTTGCCTGGCGACTCTTTAGAAAAATAAATACAGCCTCTAAGCTCCTCAAATTTGTTATGAAAATGATTGCCAACACCAAAGGAAGCAATCCCTCAAGTGCCCACAAAATTATATCTCCTTATTGAAGAGCAACGAATGAAAATGTAATTTCTCTCATGGCTGATCTGCATACTGAAACAAAATTGCAGACTTCAAAATATCTCATAAACCTGTCCAAAAATGACCTCCAATGATTGCAATAAGTCCAATGAGAAAGACTAAAGTATCTTCCTCCACTATCCAACTAGGGTTAGTGTTGCACAACCGAAATTGGCACTTAACCAGCTAGGTTTGGTCTTTCACAAACGAAGACTGGAAAACAATAAGCTAAGCATTCAGCTTCAGCAGTGTAGTAGAAAAGTGTTTGCAACTCAAGATGTCCAAATGCATAGCCCAAGCCTCTTTTTATACTTTTTCAACCTCAACACCAAGAGACTTATAGAAGATTCCAGAAATATTCCTTAAGTGACTTTATTATTTTATTATTTTATTACTAAGTCACTTTTTATTATTAAATTAATTAAATAATAAGTCATCCCTTTCGATATTTTATTTTATGGGAATAATTTAATAACATATCTTGATTTAATTAAATCATCAATTAAGCTATCCTCATAAATTATCAATAATTTGGACAACTTAATTAAATAATTTAATTAAATCACCATACCTCCAAGTCGGGGACATGACAATCCTCCCTTCCCAAGATTGCTTGCCCTCAAGCAATCTGCACTGCTAATCCAACTCGACTACCAAAACATCTGATGCCCGAATGGAGAATCCACTGCACCTGTCCACTATCCCAAACCTGTATATCTGACTCACCATGTTGACTACAAAGACTGTGCTGGTGTGCCTCAAATGTCATATCCGAAAGTCCCTCCATCTCAACACCCATGGACTTCCACTGTGCAAAGTCATCAAGACCTCCCTTGGAAAGCAACTGTAATTTCCCTAACTCAGTATCAGGAGTGAGAAGGATACTACCATGAATGCCATCCACTCCCTGAAAAGAAGTTGAACCCATACTGACATCCAATGCGCATGTCCTAGAAGAAATCAACTCCTTAACAAAGCTAACAAGGTGATCACGATCTGAAAGAAGGATCAAATAATTTGTCTTCATTATCTCCATACCTTCTTTGACAACTTGCAAATCATCAAGAGAAGACTCTGCTCCAATCCCCTTTTGTCTTCTCTCTAACTGAACTGCCCACAAATGTTCCTCAATTCTTTTGTGCATCTTGTCATGATGAGATAGGGCTGCAATAATATCATCCTCCTTCATCTTCAGCTTAGTCTCCAAGCTACGAACAACTTCAACCTCATATGAAGAAGTCTCAACTTGTCCTTGTTTCCTCTTGCCTGAAACCAAGCACATCTCATCATCATCCTTAGAAGAACATGTATTTTTAGATTCAAGAAGTCTTCTAATGTTGTCAATCCTTTTTTGCCTTGAAATGTTAATGAGAGTGACCTTTGCTTTGACTTCTTGAAGATGTCTTCTTGCATTGGCAGCCACCAACTTAGCCTCTTGGGCTTTCCTCATCCATTCTTTGATCATCTCTTCAAACCTCCTTACTTCTTCTATGCCAAAATAAACAAAATCAGTCCTTTTTTGCTTGATGTTTTCATGTCCAGCAATTGGTGTATGGCTGCCATCCATGCTTGCTATCATGTCATTGGCTTGATCATGAACCAAGGCTCCTATCTCTTGAGAATGATGTGACATCATGCTATTGTCTTCAAACCAATCTGTAATCATATCATGCCATTGTAGAGTGTCACCTTCATTATGTATAGTTGAATCACTAGTGGCTGCTCCACTAAGTAAAGGATCAACTATCTCAAACACCTCTACATTTTGAATCTTCAATGGATCTTCATTTATTAAACCACAATCTGATTCTTCACTCAATGAAACGTCACAAGAAAACTTATCTTCATGTAGCTGCTCCAAGTTGTCTTCCATCATCACTTGCTCTTCTTTACTCTTGAAGTCCTCATGAAGTGTCTCGTACTCTGCATCTTCCATGTCATGTCCCCTTCTCAGTGACATCTCTCGGAGTACAGGATTAGCTTATCATACGACCCTCGTAGGCTGATAGACTGGATAGAGGGTCACGTTGGAGCTTGGCTCAACTTCAGTTGGCAGAGTTTGATCAGTTGGCTTTCGTTTGGGCTCGATCGGACACTTTTTGCAGAAGTTGCTATTTTTAGCAGTTCTTGGCGGTCAGTGATGGGACCCCCTTTATTTTTAGCATTATGGATTTAAATCATTGAGAATCCTTGGGTGTGTCACTAAAGCGGATCGGGCATCGAATGTTTAATGAGAGAGATATTAATATTTAATTAAATTAATTAAATATTAATTAATTGGAGATTATAATATAAAGTTATAATATTTAATTATAACTTAAGTGATTTTGATTGAGGGGGTCGCCATCATCAGAAGGGGCCAAATTGGCAATTAAATTATAATAAAATATTTGGCTGAAGACTATTGAAATATTAAAAAAAATAAGTCGAATTTTTAATAAGCCCTATTATTGTGGAATTCGCACTTCTTAAGGATATTAGCCATTTGCATTGGGATTCGAGCCATTATGTGATTATTGATTTTGAAAATTGATCAAGTTTGGTCTGAGCAAGAAGCTTTAGGGTTTCAGTCTCGAATTCTTTGGGGAACGAGCCATCTCCATCGAAAGCAGTTCAGAGGGTGTGAGATATCACCTGATTTATTGCTAGCAGAGGAATTTCTTCACTCAGAAGAAGTTGCAGAGCATCACAGTTAATAAATATTCAGGGGTTTTGACTAGCACTTCATCCAACAAAGGTTATTGCATAGAGGCGCCTATATTCATCAAACCTGGAGATTCTCATTAGGGTCGTACATTTTATTTATTGCTGTTGTGTACCAGGCCGTACCTTTCTGTACCAGGCCGTACTACCTTCAAAAGGACGTATCTTCTCCTTGAGGCAAAACGCCTAACTTGGGATCAGTCTGTCACTTCCATCTTGGGCGCCTATATCACTGGCACTAATCTAGATCTTCAAAAGGAGGGAGAAAGAAGTTTATTCGCAGCCGTACCAATTACTTCCAGTTGCTGATTACCAGGTTCTTTCAATAAAATATTGCTATTTCTTTATTGCATGCTACCAGATCATTATTGTATTGATTCTATCTGAACAATAAAAGATGCGCCTTCAATAGAACTTGCATTTCCTATCTATATTGTCAATTTAGCATTTTATCTAGATTTTATATCATTTATTATCAAAATCGGAATTTCTCAATTTCATGAAAAAAAACCCCAAAAACCACAAAAAAATCAAAACTTCAGAAAACTTTTAGAAAAACAGACAGTATTGGAAACAGGGGGAAACTAGGGTTTCTACATTCCACTATGCGATTCTCCTTAGGACCAACAACAAGTTGATCACTAGCTGCTGGAAATTCACCATGGAGACTTTTAGATGTCTCACCATATTTCTTCATCCTCTTGTTCCATTCTTCAGCCATTTTATTCATCATTTTCAAGCTTTGTTCTTCTTGTTCTAGCAAGGCATTCAAGATGTCATTCATCCTTGACTGCTCACATGTCATTGGACTTCTTGCTTGCTTGTGATAATATTCCGGATCCTCCATATACTCAACAAATGGAAAGTCATTTTTGATCCATTGTGGAAGTGCACGGTATTCTTGGAAAGCAATCTCTATTTCTTCTTTGGACACCATTTCTTAACCAATAGAAATTCTGATCTGCAATCAAGTACCTGAAACAAAGTGCAATCTACCCAACAGGCTGGCAAGATTCTTGGCTCTAATACCACTGTAAAGTGCCTTGCCAAATCTGATCCAAAAACAATGATTTTCTGCCTTTGGAATTTTGACAAACACTTTGTATGCGATCTTCAATTTGCTGGTAATTGATTTCAGATTGCTTTGTCTTTGATTTGATGGATGCAAATGTTGTTCAAATGCTTGGAAATAACTTCTAAGATATGTATTCAAAGTTCTAAAATGAAGATGCAACTCTTTTTGTATTTTCAAGTGCATATGAATGAATTTCTAAATGCAAATGCACACCTACAGCCAAGAGGTATTTTCACAAACACTTGGCATACATACTAATTGAAAGAAATGTAATTACATAGAAGAAACATTTTTACAAACACCTCTCATGTAATTTTCCTAATGCCAATAACCATCTACAACACTATGACATTTCTACAAACATTTAGTATACAAACTAACATGAGGGAATGAAAGCTACAGCTAGAGGCAATTTGTCAAACATTTGTTATACAACCTTATAACTCCTTCATTAAGTGCAAATTCAAATACAAGGCTGTTATACAATGTTGATATGATGTTTGCAACTACTCAAAATGTGATGCCAAGACTCTTGGCTTACAATGGAATGAATAATGCTATTACAAATATGATATAGAATATGCACCTACAGTTGCAGGAAGGCAGTGACTAAAAAAATCTAATATGACAATGCAAAGCATGCAAATACATAAAGGAACCTGGTAATAATATGCTGAAGGAAATCGATGATGAAATGGCAACTTGGTATTTTCAAAACAATCTTCAATGATGCA
>VDFB02088439.1:0-21965 GCA_007258455.2 Sequoia sempervirens
AAACTCTCCATCTCTTTCAAGAAAATGCTTTTCTTGGTTTTGAAAGGCTAGTAGACTTAAGCCACAATTAGGTCTTTGAAACAGAGTCAAAATGCAATTTTGATCTAAACCCACCAAAGGACCTATCCTCTTTGCTTAGGGAATGTCTTTCACATGCTTAGACTTTCAAGATTTCTAGGGTTTCAGCACTGTACAGACCGTACTCCATCCAAATGCAAAAAGAGCCAAGAACACTAGGGTTTCAAAACTGTTCAGAACCAGTTTAGGACTGGTGAAAAGTTCTTCATGAAAACGGACTGTTACGGGCTCTTCCTTGTCACCATGTAGATCCAAGACACTCCCCTAAATCCTCAAAAAAGAATCTTTTAAAAATCTTCACTCCCCTGCAAATTATTCACGCTGTCCTCAAGCTTTTCCTAGCTGGGTTCTCACTGTCTCGCCTAGGAAAAGTCATTTAGCATGCTTTTTGGAACTCTATTGACTCCTAATACTAACCTATGTACACTAAAGGAGCTTAGCCACATTCCCAATGTTCCCATGCTTCTTGGTACGGTGGGAGTGCGGGCTAAAACTCCTTCTTTATTCCATTTACCAATCCAAACAACAAATAAGATAAAATACAGAATTTACAAGAAATAAAGAAAGCGATGTAACAACTATTCAAATGGTGCAAACAGAACTTCCAGAGGCTTAATACATGCTGAAAGAATCCACAAAATTCCTCATTTAATCCATGCAAGCTGCTGCTACAGAAAACAAAACAGAAAACAGGGTTTTCCATGCCAAAATTGCTCTTTTTTCTTTATTTCCTCTTGAAACTGCCAACATAAAAACTTCTAACCTCTTCCCAGGTCGAGAAAGAGTCTTTTTCATGCCTCCAAAACCGTTAGGTTTCATTAGGTTTCACGTTTTTAACCAAGAATGGCAAAAAAACACGCGGTTTGAAAACACAGTGTGTTTTCGAACTTTTTACAAAAACATAGGAAATGGCCACCAAAACATTTCCTAATTTATTCTAATTTTTACCTAAGCTCCAAAAGGTCCTCATACACATTATTAAAGGTGTTTGAGACCTTTCCAAAATATCAAAAAGAAATTTAAAACAAAAACCTTCTAGATAAGGTTGTAACTAAGCACTTAGGTAGGTGCTCCTGCACCATTCTCTCCCTCTCAGCACAAAGATCAAGAAACTTGAGGTGTCAGCAGTGATGGATCAATTCCTTGCTTCTTGAAATCTTCTTCTTCAACCCAGGTAGCCTCAGATTCAGGTTTTCCCTGCCACTTAACAAGGTGTTCCATATATGCCTTGTGTCTTGTTGCTTTCTTCACCCTGGACTCCAAGACCTTCTCTGCCTGAGCTTTCGCTAGACTTGGAAGGGGTATATTGCTGATATCTTTAAATATTTCCTGACTGTTCTGGACTTCATCATTGAGTGTCCCCTTGTACCTGATCAAATCAGCAACATTGAAGACTGGAGATATACCCAAATCCGATGGAAGTTCTACCTTGTATGCATTCTTTCCATAATTAGCTAACACCTTGCATGGTCCTATCCTCTTCATTTGCAACTTGGTGGACATCCCCTTCTATAATCTAGATTTGTTGAGGTGAATCATCACATAATCACCCACTTGAAACTGCACATCTCTCCTTGACTCATCAACTTTATCCTTCAACTTTTGTGTTGCTGTTGTAATTGTCTTCTTAACCTGCTCATGAATCTCCTTCATGGTTTGAGTGAAGTCTTCTGCATGTCCACTCCTATTCTCTATTGTTCCAAGGTCTCCGAGCTCACAAATTCCCCTTGGATGCATCCCATACACAACTTCAAATGGGCTTTTTCCTGTAGTCCTGTTCACACTATCATTATATGCATATTCAGCTTGGGAAATAACCATATCCCAGGTCTGTCCATATTCCTTTGTCAAGCACCTCAATAGGTTACCTAACACTCTGTTAACCACCTCGGTTTGACCATCGGTCTAAGGATGGTAAGCTGATCCAAATGATAAATTAGTTCCCAATCTGCTCCATAGTGTTTTCCAGAAATGACTCATGAATTTTACATCCCTATCTGAGACAATGCTCAATGGCAATCCATGGATTCTCACAACTTCCCTAAAAAAGAGATGGGCAATATAGCTTGCATCATGTGTGGTCTTGCAAGGAATAAAGTGACTCATCTTGCTAAATCTGTCCACAACTACAAAAACACTATCAAAACCAGATTTAGTCTTGGGAAGACCCACCACAAAATCCATGCTCCATGAATTACGTTGAATAGGCAGGGGCCCCGATATAACCGGCATTGCTGGCCAACGGCTCTCATGCAAACAAAACACTATTCAACATACTTTCTGACATCTCGTGCTAACTTAGGCCAATAGTAAAACCTTTGTACCAGCTCTAAAGTTTTGTTAATACCAAAATGCCCACTAAGACTACCATTGTGTTTTTCTTGGATCATATTTTCTCTCATTGATCCTCTTGGGACACATAACAGATTTCCTTTGAATAACAACCCATTTTGTAGAGTATGCCTACGACTTGTCTTGTGAAATGATTTGCAAATTCTGAACATGCCTTAGGCCTCACGAAAGTCTTCATCATCCCGCCATAGGAGATCTTTAAAACTTTCCAATCCAATGCCTTTAGGTTGTATCTCTTGGACTGTCAACATCCTCCTACTTAATGCATCTGCCACTTTGTTTTGCTGTCCCTTCTTGTGCTTAATGGTAAATGTGAAGGCTTGAATGTACTCCATCCATTTCAAGTGTCTATTGCTTGACTTCTCTTGGGTATTGATGTAACTGAGTGCCTGGTTATCCGTGAAAACCACAAACTCTTTGGGCAGCAAATAATGCCTCCATTTCCTAAGGGACTGCACTAAAGCATAGAGTTCCAGATCATAGGTGGAGTATTTTTGCTTGGCTTCATTGAGTTTTTCACTAAAGAAGGCTACAGGCCTACCTTCTTGACTAAGGACTCCTCCTACTACTACTCCACTTGCATCACACTTCACTGTAAACAATTTATCAAAACTAGGCAACAAAAGTATAGGTTGGGTTGCTACCTCTTGTTTCAGCTTTTCAAACCCTTTATCAGCTTCTAAAGTCCACTTAAACTTTGTTTTCTGACAACCCTTGATTGTATCTAACACTGGTGCACATATACCACTAAAATTCCTTATAAACTTCTTATAAAACTGAGCCAAACCATGAAAACTTCTTACCTCAGTTGCTATGGTTGGTGTAGGCCAGTTTAGGATGGCTTCTACCTTACTTGGATCCATCTTCACCGTTCCTTGGGATACCACAAAGCCTAGATACACAAGCTCCTGTTTGAAGAACTCACACTTCTCAAGGTTGATTGCCAAATGTTCTTCTTGCAACCTTTTGGGTACCCATCTCTACATGTTTCCAAATGTTCTTACTGTCTTCTTGTCGATTATGTCATCAAGTGGAGCTACCACAAAATCCTGTATGAAATCATAAGCACCTCATTTATTAGTCTCATGGGCGTGCTGGGGGGTTGAAGACCAAATGGCATCACTTTCCACTCCATATAAACCATGGATTTGTCTTAAAATTTGTCTTCCATTCATCACCTTCTTTGAAATTTATGATTTGGTGATACGCTCTTAAGATCTAGCTTAGTGTAAAAATTTGCACGTCCAAGGCAATCCAATAAATCTTCAATCCTAGGTATTGGAAATCTATACCTAATTGTGATTATATTAATTGCTCTAGAATCAGTACAAAGTCTCCATTTACCTCCTTTTTTTGTTGCCAAAACAACTGGGACTGCACATGGGTTGATGCTCTTTTGAATTAGACCTTGATTCAGCAATTCTTCCACTTGTCTTGCCACCTCTTGGTTAAACCAGAGTGGAGTTTGTATCTGCTTTGTTAGGAAATGAGGCTCCAGGTATGAATTCAATTTGATGACTTATTGCTCTCTTTGGAGGTAGAGTTGCAGGTGTTCCATCACTCACTATGCTCTTGTATTTATCAAGCAACTTTTGGACTGCTTCTGGTAAGACTATCCTTTCAGCCTTTTCCTCTTCTTCTGGCGCATCGCCATCCACATACCCTTCGATTTCCCTTGGTGCCCAGGTCCTTGATGGACTCCTTGCCAGCGCTCAACATAATGTTTGGAACCTTGGACTCTCCTTCATCATCCTCAACCAATGATTGTAGCTTGAAGGTTTTTCCATCCTTCTTAAATTATATGGTATTCTCCTTCCCATGATATACAACACCTCTATCATATTGCCATGGCCTGCCAAGAAGAAGATGGCATGCATCCATGGGCAGTACATCACAAATCAGCTTGTCTTTGTAGCCTCCAATCGAGAATTCCACTATAACCTGCTCATTCACTAAGACACTCTGCCCTTTGTTCAACCATGTGACTTTATAGGGATTGGTATGAGGTACCTTCTACAATTTTAACTTAGTTACTGCCTCCTCAGAGATGATATTTTCCATAGAACCAGAATCTACAATAACCTTACATACCTTTCCCAATATCTTGCACCTTGCTCTAAACAAAGCTCTCCTTTGCTTGGGCTCTTCCTTGACCGGTTGCCTTATCAAAACCTTGTTGAACATCAGATTTTAACCTACTTCTGACTCTATATGACTTATCTTAGGTGTCTTTACACTCATGGTGTCCTCTTGTGCATAAGCTACTCTTTTCTCATTGCTAGATGAAGCTTTCTCCGGGCATCTATAAGCTGGATGGCCTAGCTGATTGCAGTTATAACACTTCATGGTGGCAAAGTAGGAGTTACTTCTGCCTGCTCCTCTTCCTCTGTTTGAACCCCCTTGAGGTCCTCTTCCTCTATTAAATCCTCCTCTTGATGAGGTTTCACCTCCATGCTCAGTAAGCTTTGATTCTCCTTGGCTTCTTTGGTCACCACCTCTTCCTTGGTAACCTCCACGCTGTCCTTTTTGATCTCTGCCTCTTCCTCTGCCCTTAGAGGACTGATCATGCTTCCTTTTATTCCTTTCTTCAATCTTGATAGCTAGCTGATAGCATTGGTGGACTGTCTTGGGGCTGAGCAAAGCCATCTCTTCCTGTATATTCCACTTCAATCCATTTAGATACCTAGCCACTTTCAGGCTCTCATCTTCTGCCACATTTGATCTCAAACAAAGCTTCTGAAACTCTTCCGTGTAGGTGTTTACATCTTGGTCTTTTTGTCTTAAACTCTGCCTTTTCTTGTGGAGTTGAATTTCATAGTCATCGGGCATATAGGCTTCTTTCACTTTTGCAACCATTCCTTTCCAGGTTGATATAGGCTGCTTACCTTCTTTCTCCCTTTCAGTCTGAATAAACTTCCACCAAGTTAACGCTGATCCTCTCAACCTTGATTTTGCAACCTTCACCTTCTGTGCTTCTGTAACTCCATCACATTCGAAGTGATTCTCCATGCCATCTATCCAGTCCAAGACCAGATCGGGATCCATCTTTCCATGGAATAGGGGTACACCCTCAAGTCCTTTTCCACTCAGGGCTTTTAATGCCTTCAAGAAAGGCTCCTCCTCCAAGACAGGGTCAGGTTCAGGGACTTTGTCCTCCTCTGCAACCTCTTCTTCTTTTGGCACTTTGCCTTCCAGTTTCACCTTGTTCAATGCTGCTTCAAGCTGTTCTATTCTTTCCTTTAGAGATTTGTTATCCTCTTCTTGCTCTTCAACCATCTTGGCTAACTGTACATTAGTCACCATCTTAGGCGGTTCACTTGATTCAACTTCCTCTGACATATAAGCTGCTGCTTCCCAAATCTTTCACTCTCTGATACCAATCACGAGGTAGGCAGGGTTGGATTGAGATAGTCACAATCTCAATGCTCTGAGTCCCTGTCTTGAGAACTCCTAAGGTGTTAGTTCATTCACCCTACAACCTATAGGTCCTCTGCTATTGAGGCACCCCTGGTTCACTTACCAACCCTGCTATCATTACAAATTTGCTGCTACCAAGCAATTCTTGGTGCTCCTTCTCACATTCTCCATCTAGCCCTTAATGCTCTTAAAGACTAGCTGATCTCCAAATGTTTACAAATCTTGTTGCAGGGGTGTGAAAAGCTTCCATGGCTTCCAAAATCATTTGCCTAAAGCTCCTGATCAACCTCCATTCACAAACTCTCCATCTCTTTCAAGAAAATGCTTTTCTTGGTGTTGAAAGGCTAGTAGCCTTAAGCCACAATTAGGTCTTTGAAATAGAGTCAAAATGCAATTTTGATCTAAACCCACCAAAGGACCTATCCTCTTTGATTAGGGAATGTATTGCACATGCTAGACCTTCAAGATTTCTAGGGTTTCAGCACTGTACAGGCCGTACTCCATCCAAATGCAAAAAGAGCCAAGAACACTAGGGTTTCAAAACTGTTCAGAACCAGTTTAGGACTGGTGAAAAGTTCTTCATGAAAAAGGGCTGTTACGGGCTCTTCCTTGTCACCATGCAGAGCCAAGACACTCCCCTAAATCCTCAAAAAATAATCTTTTAAAAATCTTCACTCCCCTGCAAATTATTCACGCTGTCCTCAAGCTTTTCCTAGCCGGGTTCTCACTGTCTCGCCTAGGAAAAGTCATTTAGCATGCTTTTTGGAACTCTATTGACTCCTAATCCTAACCTATGTACACTAAAGGAGCTTAGCCATGTTCCCAATGTTCCCATGCTTCTTGGTATGGTGGGAGTGCGGGCTAAAGCTCCTTCTTTATTCCATTTACCAGTCCAAACAACAAATAAGATAAAATACATAATTTACAAGAAATAAAGAAAGCGATGTAACAACTATTCAAATGGTGCAAACAGAACTTCCAGAGGCTTAATACATGCTAAAGGAATCCACAAAATGCCTCATTTAATCCATGCAAGCTGCTGCTACAGAAAACAAAACAGAAAACAGGGTTTTCCACGCCAAAATTGTTGTGTTTCTTTATTTCCTCTTGAAACTGCCAACATAAAAACTTCTAACCTCTTCCCAGGTCGAGAAAGAGTCTTTTTCATGCCTCCAAAACCGTTAGGTTTCCTTAGGTTTCACGTTTTTAACCAAGAATGGCAAAAAAACATGCGGTTTGAAAACACAGTGTGTTTTCGAACTTTTTACAAAAACATAGGGAATGGCCACCAAAACATTTCCTAATTTATTCTAATTTTACCTAAGCTCAAAGGTCCTCATGCACATTATTAAAGGTGTTGAGACCTTTCCAAAACTTTTATCAAAAGAAATTTAAAGAGCAAGGCTTAAGCTGAATAAGGTTAAACTGGCCGCAGGAGGTGCTCACCGCAATCACTCAATTTAAAAAATATATATTCAAAGGCTATTTTCATTTTCATTTTCATTTTCATTCTCAGATCTTCATTTTGTTTTATTTTCATCTTCATCTTGATTTCCGTTTTAAGTTTTCATTTTCATTTTTCCAATTTCAATTAAAGATTTTCATTTTTCATTGTCAACAACAAAATGGTTTCGTTTCATTTTTCATTAAAGAGGATTTTCATTTTCATTTTCAATAAAAGTATTTTCATTTTCATTTTCATTAAGAGGATTTTTTATTTTCATTTTCCACAACAAAACAATTTTTTGGCGGCCCTTGCTGGCCTTGGGTTGGGGGTTGTTGTGCTTTCTTGGATCTTTTCTTTTCACATCCTTTTTGTTTTGGATTCTTTAACACTTAATCTTTTTATTTTCTATATACTCAATGGTTTCAGGTCCCTGTAAAACCTATTTTTTCCTTTATAAAAAAGAATTTGACTCAAATCTTTAACTCTACAAATATTATTAATGTCAATATTGTGATATCCAACCTCTTGTAAATCTCTAATAAACACCATTTCCATGAGGCTCAAAGGTGGATTTTGATGTAGAGGACAAAAGGAAGAAACAACAATACTTCAAACAATTCTCATTCAATCCCTTACGAAAATCACTTCAATTTCTTTGAATTTCTTCATGGCTACAAAGCCCAACTCTCCAAAATTGACCCTAAACCTTTATAAAACTCAAACAAAACCTTCATACATCTTCAAAATCATTATTTTGACAGAAATAAATCAATTACACAACCTTATTTCTTCCTTATTTCCTGAAAGCCCAACTCTCCAAACTTGACCCTAAACCTTTATAAAACTCAATAAAAACCTTCATACATCTTCAAAATCATCATTTTGACAGAAATAAATCAATTACACAACCTTATTTCTCTGTTTTATCAGATTTACCAATTATTTGCACCAAAAACTCAAATTTTGCTTGAAGGGAATCAAAACACTAAATCGGCTGTAATTTTCAAACCAGATTGAATCTAAAATAAATAAATACATTTTTGAGCACCCATTTCGGCCATTAAAAACATATTTCATTTTTAGGTACACTTATTTTGGAACACAGGCTTGCTGTCCGGACTTCTTTGTTACAAATTAGATTGAAATAACCAGATATGCATGCAAACAGTCACTTATAACTTTCACATATCAAAAAATTAATCCAATCATTCTAGTGAGACTTTAGAGGATATCATTACAGAAATATTTTCCAATTTTGAGAAAAATCCAACGGTTAAATTTTGAGAAACATGAATTTTACTGAAAACTTTTACCCTAGATCAGGATTTAGATAGTTTTGAGAAAAATGATTGTATCTTCCACAAATCTTAACTAAAATGCATGAAATCAATTTGAAAAGGAAGGTGATTTATTTATCTTCAACTTAAAACCAGTTTTGATCCATTAAAAGTCTGTAAAAATCCATACACAAACCTGAAACAGTCAAATTTCTAGAAAATATGCATAAAAACAGAGTTTTTTTCATTATTTTCTTCAAGGTATCAATCACCAACGACCACAAAAGGAGTTCAAAATCCTTTTTAAAGGAATTTAAACCATGGAAAATCAGTTTCCAACTATTTTCAACTTCCTATTATTGATTAGTCTCTAATGACCTCTTAACAACTAATTGTTGCTTAATGCAACTTTTTACACTTTTTTGCAAATTTGACATTTTTGTTGACACTTTTACATTTTTCTGCCAAATACTTATCAAATGACTCTTGAAATGAATTATACAAATGGAAAATGGAATCATCTACAAAAGAAAACCATGGTGATGTGAGGTGCTCCACACTTAGGTGCAGAAGATATTACTAGACTTGTTCCTATTGAAACATTCTCCATAGCATTGGAAGGGATATTTGAAGACATACCAGGAGTAGTTTGTATATTAATATTAGTTTCCACATTCACCTCTTGCAAGTTTACATTGTCTACATCCATGGTCTCCTCAATGTTTTTATCTTCAATAGTTGAGGAATTAGATGCTTCACCATCATTCATTGATCGAATTCTCATTCTTCTTTCTCTGTCTTTGTTTCTCCTTCTCTCTCTTTTGTTGAATTTCTTTAGGGGTCAATACCTTCCTATCTTTCCTCTTATTCCAATGTTATGATCCCATGATTGAATTTTTTTGAAATATACACAAATTATGAATGCCAAAAACTTGAGAGTCTTCCTTGTTTGTTCCTCCTTCAAACAAGTAGCAATTGTTCACAAAATTCCTCTTCCTCCTTCAAACAAGTAGCAATTGAACAAATTTTCTCTTCCTCTTTCAAACAAGTAGCAATTGAACAAGAATCATCTTCCTCCTTCAAACAAGTATCAATTAAACAAAATTCCTCTTCCTCCTTCAAACAAGTAGCAATTGCACAAAATTTCTCTTCCTCCTCCAAAAAAGTAGCTCAATCAAACAAAATTTCTCATCCTCCTTTGAAATTTTTTATAAGAATTCAATAAAATTTCTCTTCCTCATTCAAACAAATAGCAAATAAATAAAATTCCTAGATTCCTCCTTTGAAAACAAATAGAAAATGCATAAACTTTATCTTCCTCCTTCAAACAAGTAGCTCAATTAAAAAAAAAAAATCATCCTTCTTTGTAAGAAAATATGAATTCAAAAAAAATTATCGTCCTCCTTCAAACAAATAGCAAATAAATAAAATTCATCTTCCTCCTTTGAATACAAATAGCAATTCAGCAAAAAATTTCTTCATCTTTCAAACAAGTAGCAATTCAACAAAATTATTTTCTCATGGCATCCCAATGATGCCTCCTTTCAAAATTGAAAAACATCCCAACTTGAAGAGCTTCAACAAGATAAAAGGTGATAAAATAGGGAATATGTCGCAGTCGGCCATACAAAATGATTCTCAAAGCCTACATGCCCCTTTTTGATAGTAAAATAAAAAATAATGGTAAAAAATAACTCGGGATCCCGTTTCATTTTCCAATGGCCCCGCTATAAAATTTTCAACGGGTGAATTATAAATGGGATCCTGTTTATTTAAAAAATGGGATCCCATTTTTTAAAATTTCAAATGTAGTACAGGTTTTTGCTTTGTTGACAAGTTTAGGAAATGGTTTGGGGATCCAAACCTAAGCCCTGGATCTAGTTTGACCTACAAGTTGAAGGTCTTAGCAATGTCACAAAAAAATACTAACTTTGGGCAGACGTCTAAAGGCTTTTTTTGCAAAGTTTTTCGACGAAGATAAAACCCATTATAGATTAGACAATGTAGATTCTAAATATGTAATTTTTTTACAATTGGATTAATTATTTTTATTTTTCATTTAATTTTTGATTAAACAGGTCCATAAACTTGAATTATCGGGGTTTTTTAGTATTTTAATAACTTTTTATCAACATAACATTTTTACAAATGGATTGCACGAAAGCATACACCAGACAATTCTTTTCAATTTAAAATAAAAAATCATAAGTTTAGGTCATCTTATGTGTGACGTACACGATGATTTTTTATAACAACAAATATGGCCAATACAAAATTAACAAAAAAAATATTCAATAAAAAATTACAAAAAAATATGGAAAGTGTGCTTCAGTGACTTACAAATCTTTTCCCAAAAGGATTTAGAAAAATATGATTATTTAGGTTAAAATATGGATGACGTACACATGCATGGTATGCTTAAAAAAAATGACTTTTAAACTGTGGTTTTTAGAAACCCCTATTGAAAATCAATTTCAATCATCTAGGTATTGAAATAAATTACATATTTAGAAACTAGACTCCGAGTACTACATTTTACGATTAGTGACCTTTTTCAAGATTCCATCTCTAGGTGCTTCAAATGTTAAGGTCAAATGTGTCAAATTTTGAAAATCAAGGAAAACACTTCCACTAAATGGCCAAAAAGTGGACTCAACTTCTTGCCAACACCCTATGCATTGGTAAGAGCTATTAAGAATTGTAGGCACTATATAGATTAAGGAGCCCAATAATTTCCATAAACTATATTATATTGTTAAGATGTTGCTAATGTAAAATGAACCTAGAGAAAGAAGAGGGAATGAATAATATTTCTACAAGAATTTGATATGGAGATTGCTCCCATGAAATTGATAAGAGGCTAAGCTTTGAATAAAATTATTACAAATATTGATCCTAATTCAATATTTCACAAACTGATTATAATTTCAATTTTTTAGTAATTTCACAAACTAAGCTATAATTTTCCACAATGGCTTTCCTCACATACAAAAATAGATAACCACTTCCAAATTAGCCACATAGGCTGCCATATGACACAACACAATCCTTACATGACCCACTCTCCTACTTGTACTCCACATCATACTCCTTAATGCCTCACTCTCCTCTTAGTCCTTTCCCCCTTGTGGTTTCCCTATTGCAACTCCACTTAGACTATCCTCAAACTTATTTTCTTTATTCCAATTGTCTTGAAATCTCATACTTATACCTTTCTCCATCTTCTCAAATAATCCATGTTGGCTTCAATACTTCTCTATTCCCCAAACCACGTGAAACATGTTGCCAACCTACAATTAAAAACTTATAAACTTCAATGATGGGTAATCTTCATGTGGTTAATCAACATCCTCCTAGCAGTCCATGCACAACCTTCCAAAATATCTTTCCTTTGAAAGAAACCCAAAATAACCTTTTTTAAATCATAAAAATTATAAATAAGCATCTTTGTTAAATTGTAAGAATTGGTTCATTGAATTATTGAACCAAAATATTCTAAATTATACCAAACCTTATTAGATCAATCACTTACACACAACACTACCATTGAGACAACACCACTTAATTTCATGTTGAGTGAAACACATCCACTTTTCTTCATAATAGATTGCCAACTATCTATCAAACGCATGATCTACCTCATATTTTTATCTTTCCAAACATAATGAAGATTCTCCATAACACCCTTAGGATGCCCTTGTATGGGAGTGCATCCATGCTATTGATATATTATATATATAGCCAAAGCAAAGAAAATATAGTTATTCTATTTGCCTATCAATAGTTCAATTAAGTCCACATACCTCAAAAATATAATTTAGATTAAAACTCATGCATCACTAGCATAGACATAAATTAATCTTGTGAATTAGTATGATTAAATCTCACCATTTAACCAACATTTCCTTTTTCATTTAAGATTTTATTTAATTGAATACGTGTAGGTAATTTTAAATCTACTTTATAAGAAAAACGTGCAAATTAGGATTAACATCAACATATAATCATAGTTCATTAGATTAAATCAATACTTATTAAATTGAGTTGAAAAATATTATTTGTTAATAAACTAAAATCATACACACTAATTGAAATTAAATTCTTTTATTCATATTATAATTTATTTTTTTATTAAATCAAACTGAAATTAATAAATAGTTAATTAATCACATAGTTGACAAACATTATTAACATGAAATCTACAAATCAAATGATTAAAAACTACATGTAAAATATTAAATTTGGATAGAATTTTAAGAGTTACAAGGATATTAGACCTTACAATAACTATCCAATATACTTTGTATATCATTCATAATCTTATAAATATATCAAAATTCTACTTTGATACCACTTGATTTATAAAATATTAAAAACATTTTCTAAACAATCATTAGTTACATATTCTACTTGCTAACTCCATATAAGACATTTAATCACTTAAAATCTTACCAGAAAGAATTCTTATAAATTCAATTTAATTGTTTAACAATGAAAAGTAAAATAAAATAAAAATATAAAATCTCTCAACAAATGCAAACGGACTATTCAAAAAACTAAACACAAAGATACATATCCAGATAGCTTCAAAAGAAAATTAAATTCTGCAAGATTGAATAAGAACTATTGCAGAACCCAAACAATCTGTAGTTTTGAATTTGAATGTTTTAGTCATATTTGAAATAAATAATTTAAATTTACAAACATCAAAGGTGCAGATTCAATTCAAAAATCATGGAGTGCATTCCAGAGGGCTCAGAATGTGTATACAATATTTCTAATAAGAAATTTGTGCAATTTTATCAGTATATACATTACAGTGGGTGCTTTCTTCCTCTCAATACTTTATTTTTATTTTTATAAAAATAATTTAATTATATAAATATTGGTATTTTTTGTTTCTATATAAGAGATTAGAATATTACAAAGAGCATACAACTAAAACAAAACTATCTTTGAACTAAATTATTAGAAATACAAAATTGAATTCATCAAAATCACTTTGAGACAGTCCTTCAATTTTCATATAAATGCTGTGGACATCATTATTTATGAGCAGAAGTTTTATATAATCTTCATGCTATTATATAGTAACAAACAAATTTAATTATTAATTACCCCTCTTGGGGGTTGTGGGAGAGTAGGAGGAGGATCAACTGAACCATAATCCTGTGTCTCAAAGTCCCCCGTTGATTTTCTACTCATATCCATTGAATTTTCAGCATTGTCATACGTGCTTGCTACTGCAGATGAATGGTTACGACTACCCTCCTGCATCAGAGTCAGTATATTTACCTTCGATTTTGCATCAGAGTGCATATCAGACTTTAAACACCGTCTACCTGTACATCAACATATTAAAATTATTCACAAGTAGAACCATCTATATCTATGGATGAAATAATACATGAAGATCATTTACCTGCACAACTTGAGAATTCAGCAACCAGCAAAGAGCTGAAAATGGTGAATACAAGTAGTGCAGCGCCAACTCCAATCTTCATTGCGTTGGACAATAAACCCTTTCACTTTTAATCTTGAGTGTGAGAGAAAATTTGAGCAATGGAGCCGCAAATAATTCAAACATAAAATAATGTGTGCTTTTCTCTTTTCCATTCAATACATATATATAAGAGGATGTCTCCTATATTAGCTGAACTGAAATATCTCCCAAATCTATTATAATAACAATATGATATCCCAAATCTATTATAATAACAATACGTTAATCATATTGTTATGCTAACTATATACTAATTCTAATATGATTATGCTAACTATATGCTAATTCTAATAGAACAACTCATTTACATCTTCACACTAATATTTCCTACCCCTCTGATCTGTTGCACGATTATCTTGATGGCATACAACAATCAATGTCAACCATTTCTTGATATGAAAAAAGAGTTGGTTGCTGAGCGGAAAAAAATGTGGTATACCATGATGGTATTAGTGCTTATAAAAGCTGAATCTAGATGGTATCTTTTGTGGCTCAAACAGTAATATTCGAATCCTTTTTGCTGGAACATCAAATGGGAAGACACAATCATTCAATGGAGAAGGCTTTCATTATTATTCTAGTATTTTGGGGTGACAATGCGAGAACTATCCTCTCTAGAAGATTGAGACATCAAAAGTAAACAAGAGAGCAATAGTGGAGAACAATGGGGACCTATGGAACTCATACCATACAAATAATAAATTTCTACAAGACAATAAGTCAAAAAGGAGGATATGGTACGTGGTACATAACTTTGATTTTAGGGGTCGGTGTGTAAATTGAATTGATTATATAAAACATTAAACTACAGTATGATGCAAACGTTTAAGGTTTTTGGCATTATTAAAGGTTTGGTTTAGTTAGTTCTTCTCTTGAGTCTTTTATCCTTAAATGATGCATTAGTCATATTGTGTTCTTATATGAAACTTATGTCAAAAAAGGATTTTATTGAAACTCATCTCAAATACATCTTTCCCATGTCCAAAGGGAAAAAAGAAGGTTTCACGTGCATGCAAAGGGAGGGAAAGCTTTCGTAATATCCAGACTTCATGCAGAAGTTGAGCTCCTAGGGTTTTAGGCTATGTGAGCACCTTCTACATAGCCGTTTAAGAGTTTTGCATGGTAGCTAGAGCTATTTCAAGAGCTATTTTTGTTGAGTAACGTGGATTTCCTATACATGTGCATATCGTGAGAATCAACATGACAATAGAGAGAAATTTTGTTATATATCTACCCTCTATTTTTTATCTTCACTATAAAATGAATTGCCTATAGCTTTCATTTTAAGATTTGCATGTAGAAGGTATACGTAGAAACAAGATTGAGAGTTTCAACGAATAAGATGCATACAAAATGATAGAATAATTGATGAAACCCTCACATCTAATATGAATGAAATAAAGGAAAAATTAGGTTGGTTATAGTCAATACCTTACAACTCATAGGGGCAATTGCTCTAGAATGAGGTTTCAAAAGTACCCAAGTACAAAGGCAGAATGACAGTCTTTCCAATGAAGATGACAATCAATAAGGGTTTCATGAAGGCCTATGGAGTCTACATCTTGTTTCCATTGAAAGGTTTTTGATTCTATTATAAAGTTGCAGATGTATAATGTTAGATCAAAAACCACAAGAAGGGTCAATATGATAGATGATTATAAGAAGCATGATATTTATGGATAAAAGATGGACCTATGATGTTAGAGTCTCATGCATGAAGAATGGATAATCACCATGAAATAATGGACAACCATTGTAAAAAAGTTAATAGCTCACAAAATATAAAAAATGGCATCCATAAACAAAACTAATAATCCAAACAATAGCTAAGACCTAGGTTAGGGTTTTCGATAAAAGTTTAAAGTTGAGGATATCCATATAATTCACAGCCCTATTGAGATTATCTCAAAGTGACAGTGAATGAGAGGGTAGTCACTCCGAACGTAAAACCCCTATGACAAGCCAATCATAGGTGAACATAGCAACAAGGGATAGTCACCAGTATAGTATGGGGTGTGTCAAAGGTTTCCAATCCACAGTTCACAGCGAAAAAAAAAAGACCTAGGGAGGGTGTTCATAAGTCAATGGAAAAGTTCAAGTAGCACAATGGAAAAGATATTAGTGATTAAGGCATAAAATATTGCCCACACCAAGGTTACAATCATTAACTAAAGAATGTTACCATCCTCAAAGTGACATTCATAAACATGAGTGAGTTGTTCAACAATTGCATGATGGTTTAGAGGATAAGAGGGTAGTCTACATAGAATTATATAGTGATAGACCTTGTTCACAAGAAATAAAAACACCTACAAAAGACTATGGTGACAAGTAGGTGATAGACCATACATGAATTTTGATCTAAGATTTGGTTTTCATGAATGATTTTTGAGGCCAATACCAAGAGAGATCATGGAGAGACACAAGTTTTTAGAAGAAAGGAAAATGATAGTCCATGAAAGAAGAAATCATCATGGAGCATAGGATGGTCATAAGGAAATGAAGATAACCTATGAAATCATTGTACAGTAATATTTAAGGGACTTAGTAGCATCAAAAGATAAGATATTGCAAGCCTAAGATAGTTTTGATATGAAAGGATAATCAGTATGAAGTTCCCAAAGCATAGAGAAGATAGCATTGAAAGAACATAAGATAATCATCTACTATTAATAAGGGGAAAACACTTATATCATGATGAGCTATGACAATAGTCATGAAAATTTTACATAGGGCATGCCAACAATAGATTTTTGATAGTTAAAAAAATGATGACTATCACCATATAAGGACAATATAAAGAGAGGGCTACCATATAGAAGTGTCATGTATAAAATGCGCACCTTTACAATTGGACTTAATTAAGCCTCTAATTGAATGAATTATGCATTTAAAAACCTAATTAATCCCATTTTCCAAAAAGGGGAACTTGTATTAAACAATTGCAAACATTAAATTATACATCTTGGAAAATGCGTGTCCTAGGTTTAGGGCCTACGACCCATTTTCCCAAGGGCGAATGGGTCCTCCTTATACTTAGGAACCCATTTTTTAATATGATTTTGATGGTATTTTAATGATCCCAATTCAAGTTGCAATTGTCATCTTTTGAATTTTAATTGTTGGGAAATTAGAAAATCACCTATAAATACATAGTCTTTTTATCAATTCAAAACATCTAAAAATAATGCAACTTTCACAACAACAAATATTATTGTCAAGAGCATTCAAGATAAGATTTATCTTTCATCTAGATAGCATCATTCAAGATCCTATCATGATGTCAAAGTTTATGTGTGTTCATGCATGTTTTTGGAACTAAGATTGTGATGTAGGTTTCAAGTTTTCAAGCATCAAATCAAGTGTCAAATCAATCATTCAATCAAGCCATTTCATGCAAGATCTAATCCTTGGAGAGATGTGTTAGACTTCAGTTGTCCAAGGGTAGCCATTAAAGGGTTTGGTGAGTTGCAACAAGCTAATGTTCATTCTTCATTCCTTCCTTTTATGATTATTTTATTTCAATGTTTAATTACCAAAATGGTGTTTGACCAAGGCAAACCCCCATTCACCAAAAACAAACAATTTTTCCCTCTCTTTTTATGTGTAGATTTGTAGGTGAAGAAGGATTGAAGATTGATCAAAAGTACAATTTTGCAAAGTTGTCAAAATTGTCATCAATGTTGTCAAGACATGGAATCTTGCAAAAAAAAAATTTGACTTTCCAACAACGAGATTTGGAGGAATCAAGAGTGAAAATCTAGGAGCAGAGGACTATGAAATCAAATTTTGGATACCTATAGCAGTACCCATTCACCCTAGAGTGAATCGATCCCAAGAGGACACTAAAAAACTTTTTGTGACTGGTACACATAAGCTTACCCTTCTCAGATCTATTGAAAGTCTGTTGTTTCTAATTATGTTATGCTTTAAATTGATGATTCAAGTTTCACATTGCATAATTAGTTCATTTAATATTATTAATTTTTATCCCAAAAGTGCAAGGATAACTTTAAGAAACCCCCCCCTTGGCAAAGGTGTAAAATCCTAGCGAATCTTGGGTAAGTGCTATAATTTTCCTGGAGAATATTTCCTTTTATTTGAAAAAAATATTAATTTTCCTGGTGAATCTATGCACATTAATAAATTTTTTGTAAAATTCTAGCGAATCTTGATGAATAATTGGTAAAAATAATAATCATAGTGGTGAATCCTAGTGAATAATCACTAAAAATATTAATTACAATGGAAAATCTCTCCTTTAAAAATTTGCATAGTTGGTTAGTGCAGTACCACCATTTTATTTTTGTTTTCTATAATATTGAAGTAGGGGCTCGAGGGCGGCAGCCACCGGCAGGATCAAGGGGCAATGCCCCTTGCAAGGGTCAAGGGGGCAGCACCCCTTGTGGGGGTTGAGCACATAGGGATTAAGTATTTCTTTTAAATCACTTTAAAAATAAGACTAAATGAAAAGTGAAATTGTTACCATTTATTAGCTTTTTAATCGGATGGTTGCAGGTTGATTTTGTGACCTATATACATGTCCCTTTTAAAAGGCTTATTGAGACTCGAAATTTCTTTTTGGGCCACATGATTAGATTTAATTATGTGGCCCAAAAACAAATATGAGCCTCAAAAAGCCTTTTAAAAGGCACCTGCGTATAGGTTGCGGAATCAACTTGCAACCATCCAATTAAAAATCTAATTGATGATTCGATGGCAATAAATAAAAGCCCTATTCAAGGCTAAAATATCCCTAAAATTAAATGGTAATTTATTATTAGTGGTGATATTTCCCCAAAATTAATGGTAGGAATATAATATTACAGGAAAATATAATTAATATTTGTAATTATAGTATAAACTATTGGCGAATCATTCCCAATGATGCATTATTTACATTGCGAATCAATTCAATTTATTAGTTTAAAAAATAATGCATAGGAAAATTAATCGAGACGAAATTAATTTTTTGTAAAAACCTAGCAATTCAACCTCCTCTTTAGCTTGTACTATTCGCCATTTCTGGAGGACCTGATTTCAATTATTAACCAATTAGCGAAGATTCGCTAGTAAATTTTTCCCTCCAAAAGTGCATTTTAGGCATGTTTACCCCATCTTGTCATAAGAAAAAACAGCCAAGATATCCAATAGGGTTGAAATTTAATCCTACTTTTGGGGATCCCCTTTTCTAGGTAATGAAAAAAGAGAGTGTAGGTGCATACATCCTCCATTTACCCAGTTTTCCATCCACCACATTTTCTTTCATTTCAAGAAGATAGACCATGATAAGGATTGGTCAAAGAATCTTTGGACAATCAAGTCAACATGACAACTATAAAAAAGAAATGGATCACCATGCTAAGGACAACGAAACATGGCAAGTGCAATGTCAAGTGAAAGAGAACAACCACAATGATGACGCCAATCCTCCATAAAGATAGTCATTTAATTAACCAAATAATAAGGGCAATAACTACATCAAAAGGACTATCACATAGGATGCCAATATGATAGTCCTTTATGAGATAGAAGAGACTCACTGTGATACATGACAGAAAAGCATGAGTGAGGTTTATAGGGTTTGAATGGAAGATCTAGAGATAATGATAGGGTTTGCTAATGCTTATGACCATGGATAGGAAAATTTCAAAGTCAAGAACATGCATAATAAACGTGTAGGGATAGTTTGTAATGACTTCAACACTTAGGTAAATATTGTGGATAATAAGTGAAACATCAAAAATAGGGGCCTCTCTATCTTTGAGGAGATAGGGTTCCTACTTCACATTCTTGTTTCACTCAAGGAAACCCTAGATATCTCAATGCAAGGATGGAATGAAGGAAAGAGATCTGCTAAAGGTTGTCCTAGGGTTTGATTAGAGACTAAAAGGGGGTTCACCACTAAGCTAGGGCTTGGAAAGACGAGAAATGAATGTAACATGCAAAGTACTATGCAAAACTTAACTATATGACCTAGGAAATGGAAAGTTGAAATGCAAAATAACAAATTGAGAATGAACAAAGGTGAACCTGGAAGAAGGATGAAGTCAAAGCGAGCTCAAAAACCTTGAAAACTTGTTGTTTGATGCCCATTGGGACTCATATACCAGTTTGGGCGATTTAGTCCCAGACTAGGGTTTTCGAGTGGAAACAGAAATCTAATAGTGGTGAGTCTAAATCTCCTAAAATCTGGAAAAGGTCTTGTACTGTGACTCATACACCACAAGTGGTGTATCAGTCCCACTCTTCTTTTTCAAAGGGTTAAGACTTGAATTTTCACTCCTATCTCTGCTCAAGATCCTTCCACACTTTGTTTCTGGATTTGAAACTCTGAATTCAGACCTATAGGTGACTTTCCGTGAAGATGACAACCTTGTGACAGCTCGACAACTTCTCTCAACCTTGAAACTTTGTCTTCAAAGGATATTCAAGCTCCAAGACACCTAGATCTACAATCACACATGTAGAGAGAGAAAAACTTGTTGATTGTTAGGAAATTGGGTTTTCCTAGGTCAAATCCTATTTAGGTAATTAAACCTTGTGATGAAAGAATGAAATATGATCATGAAACATGAAATATGGAACATGAACAATGATACCTTGAATGATGTCTTGAGATGTAAATCAACAATCTAACATGAAGTGGCCATGTAGAATGTAGATCTTGATCTTGAACTTTGATATAAAACAATGCTTGTAAATGGATCTTCAATGCTACATCACAACACTAGCTCAACAACATGCTTGATGCTTAATGACTTTGACATGATGTTGGATCTTGAATTGTTACAACAAATGATGGAGAATTTTTCCCTTGAATGCCTGAGAAATGATCTTGAATACTCTCTTGACGCTCTTGTGAAGTCATAGAATGCTTAACTCTTCATAGCTTAAGATGATATCATGAATACTGAGGTAAATAATGGTTTGAGACCTTGTTTACATAGGTAATCTATCTAATTTACCATTTATTAGATCCCAAAGGCTGACATTGATGAAATTTGAACTTAAAACCTTGATTTCCCATTGAAAACCCTAAAAAGGGGCCAAATGGGACTCATACACCACTTGTGGTGTATAGGTCCCATTTGGGTGGGACTCATACACCCAAGGTGTCATATGGGTACCACAAGGCCTTTTTGGATAGAGGAAATGCCAAAGAGTTAATAAATTGAGTATATTTGATGTCTATGTCAAGATTTCAATTGAAATATGCCTCGAGATACATAATATAGGATATTAGGGGCCTATTAATGATGATATTGCTGCAAGAATCAGTAGGTTATATATATTTTTTCATTGATGTAAAGATGTCGGTAGCTTGGTACGATACTCTAAATTGGTGTGTATAATTGACTTATCTTCTCCACTAGTTGATCTAGTATTTTTGGTGCCTCGCTGGTATTCTAGACTGCATTTCTCTGTAGTTTACAATTTTTTATTGCAGTTTTGAGAAATTACTAATGGATGTTAAAGGCATGCATGATTAGGTTATTTCATGTTCTAGTGCTCGTACAACGAAGTGACATTATTCTGTTGGTTGCATCAAAGACTATATCTGCCTGACTTGTTAAGTTAATTTTGATATGATATGAAAACTTATTTCTTGGTCCGAGCCGACATAATGTAATGTGCTAATAGTTAAATTTCATTTTGAAAATATTTTGTGGAGCCAACAGTTGATATCTTTTACAAATGAATTGCATCTAATTAGGCCAACCTAATTAATGCTTACGATGGAGATTGGATATATATAAATATATGGAAAAAAAAAATTGAAGGGAAGTGAGAGGGTGTAGACAATAGAGAAGAGACAAAAGAAATAATGAGCGAGTAATGAATGTGAAGGTGTGATCAGAAAGGATGCAGTTGATGAGAAAACAATGAA
>VDFB02088440.1:0-18332 GCA_007258455.2 Sequoia sempervirens
TTAGTTAAATTATCACCCCTCTTGGACAAGTTCATCCTAAGATCACATCTACATTTTAGGGTTTACAAGTTCATCATCCAAATCAAAATCAAAATCCTAAGTTCTAGTATTTATCCAAAGTTCTTAAAAGTTCAAAATGCCCATCATCACCCATCTTTTTATACCAACATTATTTGATCCCAAAACATCCTAGAATTTTTTTTTGTACCTAAAAATTTAGATCAACCAAAGGGGTTAAAGGTTCATTCCACATAAATTCCTAAAAGTTGATCCCAATTTTATGGTCCAAACAAGATCAAAACACAAGAAAAACATGGAATATAAACTTGATTCATACATCATGAGTGATCTAATTCAACCAAACTATCAAAGCCTTACAATACCTATTGATTATCAAAACTCCATTTATACAATTCATACATGGGATCATTATGTCCTACAAACATCAATGATACAACAAATGCGAGTATACCCAATCCAAATTTTGGAACACCATTCCCTATGATATATTTAAATCAATGTCAAAACCTACAAATCTTTCAATCAAATGATCAATACACGAGTCTTCAACAAAACAACATTATCCCATCAAGTCAATACATGCCAAATGTGAATATACCAAGTACAAACTTACCAAACATGAATATGTCAAATCCAAACTTGTTGAACTATGGGATAGATATGTTTGTGGATAGATATGATAGGTAAAATTACCTAAATCAAAGCAATGTGTTTCCAAACCAAAACAATGTTCAATGCCAACCTATAATGCAAAATATAAACATTGTCCCAAATCAGAACATTGTCCAAAATCAATTTGTGTAGGATCCTATGCAAATACCACAAGTGTATATTCCAAATATGCTTGAACAACAACCAAATCAACTATATCAATGGTGTGAAAACGTTGTAAGAAGTTTAAATGCCTTTGGGAGGGAAAGTCAATAAAAGGGGCTTTAAGGGAATATTCCCTAGAATATGCCTTTGTGAGGATAAATAAGGTACTTGCTTATTTAAAATAATTGATTTTCTTGTGCAACTTGGTTAGTTGACCAAGGGTTGACTTAACCAAGAGTGGGGTTAAAGGTTAGGGAAATGGGTAATGGAGATTAGGGGCTAATTAAGTTACTTGATTTATAATTAATTAATCTAAGTGGGATTAGGGGTAATTAGGTTAATTAATTTAGAATTAATTAATCTAAGTGGGATTAGGGGGTAAATAGGTTAATTAATTTAGAATTAATTAATCTAAGTGGGATTAGGGGTTTTTATGACATTTGTTAAATAACTAGATTTATTTAAACAAATGAGAGGACATAGGGGATTTAATTAAATAATTTGATTTATTTAATCAAATTATATGAACATTAGTGAATTAATCTAATAAATTACTTTATTTGATTAATAGTAGAAATTGATGAATTTAACTAAATAATAATATTTATTTAATTAAATGGTTGGTCCAGATGTGATTTAAGAGGAAGTGATGTTAATTAATCAGAATGAGGTGATTGGACTATTTGAGTGTCTACATTTTGCCCCTATTTGAAGCAACGTACCTGTTGTGTTGGTTCAAAGAATGACACTATCGAGATCAAAGTTCAAACATTTTCTAATTTTTTTGGATGCCCCACTAATGCCCCAACAAAAGAAATTGCATTGTTACATTAACCATTCTCACCAATCCACGAGCCTGTTTTCCTATGAGAAGTTGAAGAATAATGATTCCCAAGCTATAAACATCTGATTTGTCTATAAATTCATCAGTTTTGAGATAGTCTGGATCCATATAGGATGTATTGCCTTGTATGAGTAAATCTTGAGGTAGAAGCCTTGCCATGCCCACATCATTGATCTTACTAGTATAAAATTCATCTAGCAAAATGTTTTTGGGCTTCAAATTGTAGTGAAGGATTCTATTTGGCTTTAAACTATGAAGGAAGTGTAATGTTGAGCACACTTCACTAGCAATGTGAACTCTGACATGCCAGAGCAGTGGTGAAGTGTTATTTTGACAAGATAGATGATCTTCCAAGCTTCTATTAACCATATTCATACAAAATACATCCTCTATCCAAACACTCTCCCAGAGCCCTCACCAAATGAGGATGTCTAATGTCCCTTATCACATCCATCTGCCAAAATAACCTTGTAAATTGAAGTGAAAACTATAAATGAAAAGACACCGAGATTACTAAAGAAAATAAAATTATCAAAGACATTCAACAAGAACTCTACACCCTTTGGAGGCCCATAAATTTGCTTATTTTCTTATTTATTTGTATCATAAGAGGTATAAAATATGAAGCAATTTTTCTTTTAATTTATGGACATATCACTAAAATGGTACCATGTGTATTGTGTTGGCTATTGTAACTAATACCCTTTTACCCCAATCACCATTATAAGGAGGTAACTAGTAGAAGACATTCTAACCAATACAGTTGCTATACCTACTAAGTCAATATCCTATCTCACACAGGGGATCAAGTTATAACTGATAGAGTTGTTACAACTAATATGTTATGATAGAGGGGATTGTTATAACTAATACAGTTGTTACAACAACTACTAGTTATCCCTTTAGCTTGAACTTTTTCCTGTATAATAAAGGAGGAGGATATTGATGGTAAAGTAATTTGGACAGTGTATACCTAGTGATGAAATATTTGTTGATCTAGACCGAAGCCATCATCTCTCCTAATCTTCACTGCAATAACAGTCTCCTCTATTTCACCTTTGTATACAACACCGTACAATCCTTCCCCTACTTTCAAATGCTCTAAGAAGTTGCCAGTGGCAGATTTGATGTCGTTGAGAAAATATTTTCTATAAAGAAGATTAGTCGAGGAAGAGGATGAGGTTTTGATCTGTGGTCTCGAATCCAAGTAGTCTTGAAATCATCCCTCTCTCGCGTGAGGTGATCGTTTATCTCCTTCAGCCGCTCGATCTCTGCAAGTGTTGTTTCGAGCCCTACAAGTACTTCTTGGAAATCCTCCATGTTCTCCATTGTTAGAGCTCAATGTGACCTCCATTGTTTTAAACATTGCATCCCTTGAACTAACAGAGTAGTTACCTTTCACTTAGAAAATCCTTTTTTGAACTAACGCAGAAGTTGCCTTTCACTGACAAAATCTCTTTGAACTAATAGAGAAGCTACTTTTCATCTAGAAGATCGAGAAGTTGCCATTGACGTACAAGATTCTAGTTGTATTGACGAGATGAAATTAGTAAGTTGACGTGGGGTCCGCCATTCAATTATTAAGCATAGGGAGTGAATCCCACCAATTTCAATTATGAGAGATGTATTTACTACGCAAATGCAGAAAGAGTCCAAACCAAACACTAAAATTTCAATCCCCATTCTACCTCCATTAGAATTTCCTTCAGTCTAACATTCATGTAGAAAATTCCCATTGACCGACGAATAGTTGGCTAACCCTTCCAAACAACAAAAGGTTTATTTTCACATGACACCACAAAGAGACGCGTATTGTAATTGTCCACAAATAGTGTTACATAAATTGTCATTAACATGAATTACAAACCGATCTACAGTTCTAATGGAACCCTTGCAAAAAAATTCTCGGCCTCTAGTTTTTCCCCATTTTGTTGAGCTTCTAAATGGTCTATTCATGGCTAGGGTTTGTTATAACATTGCCTAAGGTTTCTTTTATAGGTAAAAGCCCTTCTAAAACCCTAGCATTCGTTGCTCCTTGCGTTTTTGTTATAATCTTGCATTGACCTTTATTTACACGTTACCGGTATGTTAGGTGACAATGTTATGTCTTATGCATCATCCGCTTACCAACCCTTTATTCCTAATGTTGCCGATTGAACCTGAAAGCTAAAATGTTTTATCAAATGCTTAAGTCTAATGCCCGCGTCTTCATAAAGTTGGCCCCTCTTTCCCTAGTCACGTTAAGTTGATTCAAACGCACATACTCAAATTATATTGTAAGTTGTTCATGCCTCGTCCCCACATGAATAAATTATTCTAGTAAAAGCCCGCAAAACCAATCCAACACCGACAACTTACATTATTTTATAGGTTTCTGCAGTTTCGCACGGAGTTTTTCACTATGGCAAAGGTTGTCTGCGGAACCGCGAAAATAATGAGACGTGGTAGGTTTTGAGTTATACACTACTGTGGGACCCTATTGAGGGCCCCACCAAATCCAAGAAGCGAAATTTGAAGCATCCCACCGTGCCGCGGAGCCTCTTAAGCGTGGAAATGGCGCCACATGGCATATCAAGCACTGCTGGTAGCAGCGGAACCATTTGCGGATCCCCCACACCATGTGGCATATCAAGCACTATTGGTAGCATCGGAACCATTTGCAGACCCACCATTGATTCAATGGCTTTCTGCCATTCCGCAGAGCATTTTTTATAAAGGCTTATATATAGCCATGGAATCGTAGGAAGGTGACAAGTGTAAAGTTTTTAGCTATTGAAGAGACACATGTTGATCTTTCCTACTTCTCAGCTAGTTTTTTTTTATAAAATAAAGGTTTTAAAGCTCGATCTGATAAAAAATAGCGGTTAATTTGGGGTGTCTACACGCCTTTAATGACCTCATAGTCAATTGTAAGTTTGTAACTACAATAATTGTGCTCCACCTCCTTCATGAATGCATACAACAACAAATACCAAGAATCCAAGGTAATTTAAATTACAAATTGTTTCTCCAATTACACCTCAAGCATCCAAGTACACCTTCCAAAAGTGTTGGAGACACATAAGATATACATAAGATTTCAAGGTAAATGATGTCTTTGTCCTAACATAATTGGCCTTCAAAAATGAGAAAAAGTAAGTTATATGTATGAACAACCTAAAGAATTATTTAAATTTTGATTAACATTTAATTAAAATTATCTTGAAGCATTAAACCGATTGATAATCATGACATTTATTTTTTATTTTCTCTATACCTATGAATTAATATGTATTTAATTTTTGGTAATAGAGATGATTTGATTTGATTAAACCATAAAAAATTAAGATTCATGATTTGTACATCAATTTCAAATATAAGTTGGGATGATGATAATAAATATTAGTGGTGGGTGTAATAGATTGATGATAGGATTACATGTTATATTTACATTTTTTTTTTAATCTTTATATAGTTTATATTAAAATTGTTTTAATTTAATGCAATAATAGCTTCTATAAATCTAATTAATGTAAAAAATAATTTGAGATAAGCACATCATGGCCACACTTTATACTTTCAATTTGAACATAAAAAAGTGTGTGGATGATACTTATTTAGATTCTATAAATTGTTTGAAATATAGTACATGAATTTATTTTCCAACCAAAAAAAATGTGAAAAATGTGAAAAAGAAAATAACCACACTTCCATGTTCCCACACATCATAAAACATAAATTGATGGCTATTCAATTTATACTTTAAATATGAATTTGAAAAAGAATGTGAGCAATAATTATTTAGATTCTATAAACTATTTGAAACATGGTACATGAGTTTATATTCACTAACAAAATTATGGGTAATCATGAAAAATAGAATAGCCACATCTCTATGTTTCTAATATTCATTTTAATGTTAACAAATTAATGACATAAGCGTGATAATTTTATAAATAGAGCTACTAAATAAATAAAGATTGAACCAAGACCAATTTGACAAGTGATTATTTATAAAATGCAATGATGTAAAATTTCAAATTAATTAAATTAATTTTAATAAAAGAATTATTTTTTTATGTGATATGATGATATCACCAAGAAAATTTAAGTTTTATATTATGTTCTGATTTTTTTTTAATTTAAAAAAAACAGTTCAATAAAAAATGACAATTCAAAAGTAAAGAACACCTAGAACAGTATAATTGGGGAAGAACATTTAAATATAAATACAAATCAATTACATCTAATTTTTTTATACATCAGGAAAAAGGTATTTTCATGCATCATAAAAATCTAAATTATTATTTTTATACCTTTCAAAAATGTTCAATAAACAAAGATGTTAAGCCTAGAGGTTAACTGGCTTCTTTCCACTCTTGAATGGCGGATTTAAGAGAACGGTTTGGAAGAAGATTGGTGTGATCTAGTCTCAAATTTGTCATTGGAGAGGTGTTGTGATCAGAATCAAGCCATTCCTTGATTGCCTCCAATTCATAAGTAAATCCATCCGCAGCAAAGTGAGGATCTTCCATGAGCTCCTACAAAATATGCCAATCCATTACTTAAAAAAAATGTTTTTTTTTTTTGTCTGAAAGTTGTAAGGATACCCCCCCAAAAAAAAACAGAGAGGAGACTTACTTGAGAGATGGGACATATGAAGAAGCTAGGAACTTGTCTTTCTTGAGCAGGCTGAACAATTGTTGGGGCAGGCTGAACATCTGTTGAGGCAATAACTTGAAGTTCATCGAGAGTTTTAGTGAGAGTGGGATGAAGATCAGGCCTATCTTGTCGATTGACTGCTGTACAATCAAGGGCAAGATATGCTAGTTGTAAAGCTTGATCAATGGGCCATTCCCCAGCTAAAGGATCTAGCAACTCATTCAAATCTCCAGTTTCTAGTGATTTTGTAACTTTTGTCACCAATCCACGAGCCTGTTTGCCTGTGAGAAGTTGAAGAATAATGATTCCCAAGCTATAAACATCTGATTTGTCTGTGAATTCATCAGTTCTGAGATAGTCTGGATCCATGTAGGATGTATTGCCTTGTATGGGAAAATCTTGAGGTAGAAGACTTGTCAGACCTACATCGCTGATCTTACTAGTATAAAATTCATCTAGCAAAATGTTTTCGGGCTTCAAATTGCAGTTAAGAATTCTATTTGGCTTTAAACTATGAAGGAAGTGTAATGCTGAGCAAACTTCACTAGCAATGCGAACTCTGACATGCCAGAGCAGCGTTGAAAAGTTATTTTGGCGAGATAGATGATCTGCCAAGCTTCCATTAACCATATATTCATACACAATACATCCTCTATCCAAACATTCTCCCACAACCCTCACCAAATGAGGATGTTTAATGTCCCTCAACACATTCATCTGTCAAAATAACCTTGTAGTTAAAAGTAAACTAATATATAATGCTTGAAGTGAAAACTATAAACGAAATGGGCTTTAGGAAAATTCACCACAAGCAATTTACCGTCAACAATTTACCTCCAACAATTCATCCGTGGATAATTCATCACATATACAATTACGAAATTGCTGGTGGTGAATTTTCCTAGAGATAAATTTTTCATGATATTGTTGGCAATGAATTGTTAGAGGCGAATTGCTGACGGTGAATTGCTGGTGTTGAATTTGCCTCAAGCCACGAAAAGATACCTAGATTACTAAAGAAGATAAAATTACCAGAAGACATTCAACAAGAATTGGAGGCCCATAAATTTGATTATTTCCTTATTCCATCTATTTGTAACATAAGTAATATAAAATATAAAGCAAGTTTCTTTTAATTAATAGACATATCACAAATACGAAGCAGTTTTTCTTTTAATTTATAGACATATCACTGAAATGGTACCATATGTATTGTGTTGGCTATTCTAACTAATACTCTTTACCCCAATCACCATTATAAAGAGGTAACTAGTAGTAGGCATTCTAACTAATACAGTTGCTATAACTACTAAGTCAATATCCTATCTGACACAGGGGATTGTTAGAACTGATACAGTTGTTACAACTAATCTGTTATGGTAGAGTGTATTGTTATAACTAATACAGTTGTTACAACTGCTACTGGTTATCCCTCTAGCTTGATTGTTTGCCTGTACAATAAAGAAGAAGGATACTGATGGTAAAGTAATTTGATAGGTGTATACCTGGTGATGAAATATTTCCTGATCTAGACTGAAGCCATCATCTCTCCTAATCTTCACTGCAACAGCAGTCTCCTCTATTTCACCTCTGTATACGATGCCGTACAATCCTTCCCCTACTTTCAAATGCTCTGAGAAGTTGCCAGTGGCAGATTTGATTTCGTTGAGAGAGTATTTTCTGTAAAGAAGATTAGCCGAGGAAGAGGGCAAGGTTTCGATCCGCGGTCTCGACTCCAAGTAATCTTGAAGCTTTAAAATTGCATCATCCCTTTCTCGCATGAGGCGATCGTTTATCTCCTTCAGCCGCTCGATCTCTGCAAGTGCTGTTTCGATCCCTGCAAATACTGCCTCGAAATCCTCCATGTTCTCCATTGTCAGAGCTCAACGTGATCTCCATTCTTTTAAACATTGCGTCCCCTGAACTAACAGAGAAGTTGCCTTCCAATAAAAGAACCATTGTTTGAACTAACGGAGAAGTTGCCTTTCGCGTACAAAATCCATGTTTGAACTAATAGAGAAGCTACTTTTCATCTAGAAGATCGAGAAGCTGCCATTGACGGACAAGATTCAAGTTTGTATTGACCAGATAAATTAGCGAGTCGACGCGGGGTCCGCCATTCAATTATTGAGTGTGAATCCAATTTCAATTCTGAGAGATGTAGTTGCTACGCAAATGCAGAAAGAGTCCAAACCAAAACCTAAAATTTCCATCTCCATTCTGCCTCCATTAGAATTTCTTTCAGTCTAACATTCATCTAGAAAATTCCCATTGACCGACCAAAATTGATTCCATTGACTGACCCTTCCCAAACAGCAAAAGGGTTATTTTCACATGACACCACAAAGAGAGGCGTACTGTAATCGCCCACAAATCGCGTTATATAAATTGCCAGTAACATGAATTACACACCGATTTACGGTTCAAAGCAGAGTTCTTTCTTAAGGTCAACTAGAGAAATATTATACTACAGAGAATAGTGGAGAAGACCCGGTCGTTATGCAACCTAGGAAGTACATGTGGCCATGTTGAATGAGTACAATTTTCTAGTCAATTATTTAAATCTAATGTTTCAGTTCTACATAATCAAATCTAAACTAATATAAAATCATAAGAGGGGTTGAAAATGGCCTTTTTTGAATCTTTAATTCATGAAATGGTTGATTTTTCTTGAATATTTTTTCTTTAAATTATGTATAACAATATTCAAATGTACAATATCATCATATTTAATAACAAATTCATATTTTTAAATGTATAAACACAATATTATGAAATTAAACAATATAATACAAGACCTATGTAATCTCTGACCTAAATCTATTAAGCATATACCCTATTTTGAATACCGTGTAACCTTAACTCCGTCTCTTTCTATCCACTATTATATAATTCCCTTCCTACAACCAAGTTGGTAGTGGCTACCACTACCCAAAATGATTAGATTGACAAAAGGATAGTGTGGAGAGGAATGAGATGGAGTTTACATATTCAAGAGGTGTGGTCGGTATCCCTTTTGATGCAAATAGCCCACACATACCCAATGAAGACAAATTCCCCACAAACAGTTTGCACAAAGGAAGTTGGAAGTAAAAATCCCACAAGGACAGTTGGAGGTTGGCATCCCACAAAACCAGTTGAGGACCAAAAATCCACAAAACTTGAGGCTTATTCTATAGTTTACACCAATTCAAAGCTTCTATTTTATAAATAATTAATAATGTAATAGTTTGTTATAATATTTAATTATTTAAATGGTATATGTTTTATAAAGTACATAATATGCATAGATATTTATAACCTTATACTAGAATAATATATACATGCTATAAGAGTATGGTCTCTAATAACATTATGTTCTAACACTGCCCCTTAATGTTAATAGGGGGCATCACTTGCCAATTTATATAAAAGAAAAATGAAGCACCCCATTTATATAGGTCTCCTAAATAGGGACACAAATATATACCAAAATGAAGATCATGCATTTTAAACTACATGAAAGTCATCTTTTCATAATTTATATAGCAGCATTTTAAAAAAAAGGTACTTTTAAGGCCTTCTAAAGTTTTTATTAGAGTTTAAGAATCCTCAAGCATCCTCCCCTACATTCATTACAATGCTTTTATATGCAAAAGAATTACAAAAATAAGAATTTTACAATATGTTTGAAGGACTTATACATATAATGTGTAAAGGCCTTATGGTATTCATGTTAGGTCTTACATCCAAGATTTAGCCACTAGGAGATTCATTAGCATGCACATTCCCCTTCAATGGCATTACCTACTTGGCCAAGAATTGATTTTAATTTGATTAATTTGGAACTAAATAGAGGTTTGATATGTGATTGTTGAGATTCCAACCTATTTCTTCTTGATCATAGTATATCTTCCACTTGATAATCAAATGGACATAATTGGAGAGAAATTTTATGATGGAATAATTTCCCTTGAGTGAAGTGCATGTGATCTTTAATGTGATTTTCTCTTCCTTTTCTAAAGAATAAGTGTTAGCTTTATCATTTATAATAAATAATTTCACATATTTACAAAAAGTTGGGTGGATATAAAGTCACACCCCTAGAGTCCATATGGGGCCAACACCTAAATCATAAAACATTAAAAAAAAGCCACTAGGCAGAAACAACAATAGTAGAAGGGGGATGAGGTGGATCTTGACCACTCTTATGTTTTTGAAATTGGGATCCTTTGGTAAGAATTAAATAGATTAATTATCAACTAATAAGGTGGAACTTTACTATGCAAGCAAGAGGTCAAGAGGTCTAGTCTCCCCACCATCCCCATGGTACCAAAGGCTGTGTTGCGCCATCATCACTAGTCACATGAATTTTTTTTACCAAAGCGCACTGCAATTTATAGTTGGGTGACTACTTGATTCTGATTCTTGCAGTTTAAAAAAAGGTGGAACTTTTACTAGTACTTAGATGAAAAAATCTTCTACTAATCTTCTAACTCAATTGGTTCTTCTAAAGCTACTTTTGTATTCCTTTTTATCAAAAGAACATAGAAGGTAGCTTGTTTAAGAATTATGTTCCATCCAAGGAATAGAAGTTGGACAATTTATTTTAAAGTTTGGTCTAAGGTAGATTTTCTATAAATAGGATCACCACAAATGATCTTGCATCACCCAAAAATATTTTTAGTTTAATTATGGATTATTTTGGTATTTTTAAGCATCTCTCAACATTGTGAAGTCTCCTGTGTGCTTAGAATTATGAGATTTGAATTTTTTCCAAATCACTATTTTAAGACTCTATAGGTAGTTTTATAGAAATTTTAAATTTTAAAAAAATTATAGAGACTGGAGAAAAATATTTTGGAGGGAAGCATCATAATGGTATATTTCTTATCTTGGCTATTTTTCAAACAAAACAGAGCTTCCAGGCAAAAATTACATCAAAAGTCACTTTTCGGCTCCAACTGTGCATTTCCAAAGCACCAATTCAATTAAATTATTTTGGAATGATAGAATTATAGATTTTGTGGCAATTAAATCATTGGGTTTTATTCCTTTATATTTCATCTTTCCATTCCATAAAAAAGGTTGGGGTGTTTGAATTTGAAAATGGAAAAAAAATGTTTGTGAGCTCAAAAAGGTGTTTAATCATCGTAATTTTCACTTTGTTTATTTGTTGATTTAGATAGATATTAGAGGCATCTTTTCATAATAGAAATTGAAGAAAAAAATGAAAAATAAAATAACAAAATATAAAGAGATTGGAGGTAACATAGAAGGAGGAAGGAGAGAAGTCATGAAGGGAGAAGAGAGTGTGGGAGATTAAGGGGAAGCAATCCAATCTTGGAGGCTATTAAAACAATAAAAAATAAATATTTTTAATCAGCAAAAGAGGCCTGCAAATGGGGTAGTGTTGAAGATAGAGAGCTACATAGAGTTGGAAAGAAAATGAATAGTAAAGTGGGTACTTGCAAATGAATGGAGAAAGCTATGAAAGACCATGTTTCACTAGTAGAATTTGGAAAATAAATGACTAGGTGAATAAAAAATTTAGTCACAACAACTAAAAATGACTAAATTCTACTCACTTTTTGCAACTCGGCTATAAATGAGTAAATAAATGAATAATTTGGTCGTTGACTAAAAAATTATTTAGTCACAGAAATAAAAATGACTAAATAGTTAGTCATCAAATCCAAATTAGAATTTTCTTTTAAAAAACAATTCGGCAAATTATTGGCACAATGTATTGGCCAGCACAATTATTCACTTTCATTACAGATTCATTCATCTCGTTCATTGTAGATTCATTCATCTCGCTTCACCTCATGATCTCGCTTCATTCGTTAGCCTGGCATGATTCGTTTTGATCAATTATAGCAACTACTTGCATGGCGATAAGTATTTGGAGAGGACCTGGAGACTTTTGAAAAGGTGGGAAAGGGAAAGGAAGTTAGAGTTTGCTGCAACAAATTTGAATTTTCCAAGGCCCTCTATAGTGAAATCGGATTAGGGGATGCCCTCTGTAGCGAATTCAAAGGTAATTCAAAACCCTGATTACATTAAACACAAATATGAAATGCTCATTACAATCTACTACACTTAATAATGTTCTACTACTCTTAATACTGTTCTTTTACAATCTCGTCATTGTTCTACTTCATAATGTGTTTGAGCTAAATATAATAAAATTTGGGTGTCAGTGCCAAAATAAAATTTCCTCAAACAATTTTGATACATTTTCACTGCAAGCGCAAACTGTCCTTGTGCAAAGTAAACATGTCCTAGATTTATCCACACATCAAGCATCTAAACAAAGATGTTTCCTACAATAGCTTCTTTTACCTATGTAAAGAATTCCTTTGCAATATCAAATTGACCCCTTTTAGCTAGCACAATGGTTGCCCCATTTGCAACATAATCATTTCTTGGTCTCTATGCCAATAATTTACAATGGCTGCCCCATTTGTAGCATAAACATTTTCACTACAAGCACAAACTATCCTTGTGCAAATTAAACATGTGCTAGATTTACCCACACATCAGGCATCTGAACAAAGATGTTTCCTGCAACAGCTTCTTGTACCTGTGTAAAAATTTCCTTTGCAATATCAAATTGACCTCTTTCAGCTAGCACAATGGCTGCCCCATTTGTAGCATAAACATTTCATAGTCTATGTGCCAACACTTAAGTGGCCCCCTTTTATGACATTAAGATCCTCTTGAATTATTATTATACTCCTATTTTCCAAGAGAAAAATCCCCAAGGCCCATGGGAAATGAACGATGAGCATTTGAGTTTCAACTTGGTTTCATTTTGAAAATGGGACATTACATTGTACAATATTTGTTTAACAACAAAATAATTTAATCCACCTATTTGGGACTATAAAATAAAAATAGATGAATTAATCCATTTTTAATTATAGGTTCTTTTAATCTAGAATCTAATAAAATGATAAAGCAGGGTGTTGCCACAATAATGGGTTACACTTTTTGGGACATCCTAATTTTTTCCTAAAATCACACATTTTTAGAAAATACAATGATTTATGACTTTCAAGGTTCCATTTAAATTATTTTAATTAAAGAGGGATTGATCAAACCCCCTTAGATCAAACCCCCTTGGATAGAACCTTGTTAGATTTAAACCATACCTATAATCAAGTCTCCTCTATACCTATCAAAATGCTGATAAAAAACCACTTTTGATTTACCTTTTGGGTGATAAAATGAATTCATTTAAAATTTATGTTTTGTAAGCCTACAACCCTTATTATAAGCTTCCCAAAAAGTATAATTTTAAATATGTTTAATTTGATTATTATATTTATTTTTTATTTCTTGTGAATGTAGGATTTTCAATGAACATCAAGTTCTTTCTATTTCACACATCTGAAAAAATAGAAAAACAGAATTTTTTTCTAAAAAATACATGTGCACTAGGTATTGATTTCCTTATTCCAACAAAAAAAGAATAAGTTAATTCAAATGAATACAAAAAAAGTTATGCAGACCGAAGTACACCTCTGTCCAAATTATAATTACGTTGACTTGGAAAATTAATTAAAAAAAAAAAATATGTAACAAAAAATTATGAAAAAATATCCATTCCCTAGATATTGGTGTGAAAAAAAAATATTTTAAAAATTATAATTTTATCCTATATATAAAAAAAGTTGTGTGGGCTAAAGTAAACATCACTTTTTAAAAATGCTAATTAACTAGTAGAAAAAATAAGTTATTAAAAATTACATAAAATGATTCACAATTCTTTTTTTAATTTTTTTTTAAAAATATAATTAGAATCCACATAAAATATCTAACAAATAAGTAGTTTGATTCATCTTCAAAACCTTAATGGTTTAGCTACTATAGGTGTAAGAAAGTGAATGTCTGGTGAAAAATCCTGATTTTAATGTCAAGTTTGGTAAAAAACTGTAACCTATTATTTTGGGATCACCCAGCATAATACATTGAAGGACACAAAAAATGTTCTAAAATAAAGACTAAAATAGGTTGCCCATGAAAAACAAGAAAGAGGAAAAATTAAAAGACAACATACAGATGATTCATTTGAGGTTTTGATAAGATCTCATTTAACTATGTCAAATGGATTTGGAAGGGACAATGCATATTTGATTGACTAAAATTTTGAGGTAGCTTATCCATCATCATTGTATGCATCATCTTCTCTTGGAATCTATTTCTACAATGCACAAGCCTAGAATTGATTGGGGATGCACTTAAGGTGGATAAAAACTCATCAAATGCTTTATGTATGTTTGGCAACATGGAATTGAAAATAGATGACTAGCTTAAAGAAAAAGAAACAATTAAAGTAGCACACCAACTTGTCTTGGCTGATGAAGCAAAATGAAAATTTGATGAAGAACAAAGGATTCAGATGGAAAGGAGAAAGCAAGAGGAAGAACTTCAACAGGCGATGCAACAAGAGGAGCAATTTGAATGTGTGAAGGAATTATGGAAGAGAAAGCGGAAGGACAAGGATGATGACGATGACGAGGCTGGTCAGTTTGAGAAGAAAAAGAAGAAAAAGAAGAAGGATAAGGACCACAAGGCTTATGATTATTATATGGAGGAACCTGATGTTTCCATGGAAGATGAGGAAAATTATATGAGTGATAAGGCACAATATGATGCATAAAATGCCCAATAACTTCTTGCAACTACAGGTCTAGAAGACTCTGATCATGGAGAGAAATTCTCTAGTTTCAACAAAATCATGAAGGAGACATGCATACTCTGATTTTGAAGATGATGAACCATTACAGAAACAAATTTTGAAAGAAGATGATCCATATGATGATGATTTCTAGGCTTCCTGAGCTTTAACCAAACCTAGCTCCTATTTTCCAAGAGAAAAATCCCCAACACCTATGGGAAATGAATGATGAGCATTTGAGGATGGCGTTTGCGTGCTCTGCAAGCCGAGCTAGGGTGACCGTGCCCTAGCTCGTTCTCTGTGTGTTGCTCGCTTCTGCGTTGTGGGGGGGGGTTTTGAAGCTATCGGGGCTGTGGTGGTGGGGTTTTTTTCTTTTCTGGAGGCGTTCTTGCTACTGTTTGGGTGGCTTGTGGGTGGAAGGGTTTTGATCCTGCCCTTGGGGTCTTTTCTTTTTTCCATTTCTTGCTGAAGTGTCCTGGGGGTTTGCATGCCTGCTGGGGATCTTGTTTTTTGCTATGCCGGGTGGGGAAACATCTGGGGTTAGCCCCAAATTGGATTTCCGTTCAGCATTTGGTTCGAAGCCTTCGGCGCATGGAGTGAATGTTTTTGATAATACACTGTTTTCTTCAGAGATGGAGATGAATGATCTAGGATCAGTTAATGGTTCCCGAATTACGAAGATTAATGGGTGTTTGGAAAGATGTAAAGAGCGACCGAAGCTGATTATCCTGATGGAAATTCTTGCAGATGATATTGAATACTATTCAAGGCACTCTTTTTATTGCAAGTTCATGGGTTTGAGAGTCTCGCTGCATTTTTTGGAATCCTGGGCTCAACGGACTTGGATGCCAGAGGGGGAGATGGAGATTAGGCTCCTTGCGAACAAATCTTTTATGGTCTCTTTTGATTGCATGGCAGATCGGAATAAGGTCTTCGAGGGTGGCCCCTATTTTTATAACCAGGTGGGTTTGTTTATCAAGCCATGGCATGCTGGCTTCAACCCGACTGAGGCAATACCGAGTCAGATTCCAGTTTGGGTTCGGTTGCCGTGGTTTCCAGTTGAGTGTTGGCGGGATGACATGTTGCATTTGGTGGCTTCAATGCTCGGTAAACCTATTGGGTCTTCACAACAGACGCAGTATAAAAAGGTAATGACTTTTGCTCGTATCTGTGTAGAAATTGATTTAAGCAAGCCACTACCAGATTCTGTTGAAGTGAGTGTTGGATCATATACTTGGGTTCAACAGCTAGATTACGAAACCCTACCTTTTCGGTGTCGCCTTTGTCATGAATATGGTCACTTGCAGCGTAGATGCCCTAGGGCTAAGCCTGTGGGGCCCCAACCTTCTCAGCCTTCTCGTAATCCTCCTAGGACTGATAATGGTAAGGAGCCTATTCCGGGTGATGGTAATGGAGATGATGGTTATGTCCCTGTTAAGGCTCGCAATAGGAATCGGGGCCAGAAGCGGACCTTGAGGGAGAGGCAGGATGATGAAACTTTTAATAGGTTTGAGGTGCTGGATGATCTCAGCCAGGAGGAAGTGAATCCGGGGTTGCTGAACTTGGATCATGGAACTTTGGGTACAGGACAGGATGGGCCACCATTGGAGGCCATGCAGGATGTGCAGGAGATTGGGGTTGGGCAGATGGATACAGATCAACAATTGATTGTCCAGACTGAACAAGAATATTCTATTGGAGCTTCAAAGAGTGGTGGAGGTGGCTCCCCATTGCCCCTGAAAGGTGGCAAGGATGTGGGGAAGAGCTCTTTGGCCTCCTCTCGTTTAGGTATTCAGCAAAATGAACTGAAGAAAGGGGTTGGTGACAGGACTCCCAAGCTGGGAAGGAAAAAGGATATGGAGAAGATTAAATTAACTGGGGAAACTTTGGTGGAGTCAGGGTCAGTCAAGACTCTTGATTCACATTTTTCATGCCCCCAGAAATGATTGGTCTCTCATGGAATGTAAGGGGCTTGAACAGTGGCCCTCGACAAAAAGCTGTTCGTGATTTGGTTAGGAATCATTCTCCGGATGTTCTTTTTCTTCAGGAGACTAAATTATCTGTAGCTAATATGTTGGCCATGGCTCCTAAGCTGTGGAAATATGGTGAATGCCAGTGTGTGGGGGCTCTTGGTGCTTCTGGAGGGGTGGCTTGCTTTTGGAACCCTCAGAAGATTTCCCCCCTATGGTGGATGTCCTCTAGATCCTCTATATCCCTTGTCGCCTCTTGGTATGAGACGGGTGAGTGTATTCTCCTCTCTAATGTGTATGCTCCTGTTGAGTTTCTGGGTAAACAACTTCTATGGTCCCATCTTCATTTTTTTTGTAGCTTAGCTCCTTACCATTCGTGGGTTATGGCTGGCGATTTTAATGCTATTGTGGAATTGTCTGAGAAAAGAGGTGGAATTCCTAGGTTGGAGCCTTCTGCTCTGTTATTTAGAGATAGCATTTCTGAATTAAATCTTATTGATGTTCTACCTAGTAATGGTCACTTCACATGGAATAATAGGAGAATTGGTGAGAGTTGTGTTGCTGAGAGGCTAGATCGTTTCTTGGTTTCTTGTTATTGGGTTGGAAACTTATGGTCCACTCGATCTGAAATTCTTGATTGGAGAGGTTCTGATCATTGGCCTATTAAGCTTAGTATTATCTCTGCACGGGGGCCTCGGTCTCCCTCATTCAAGTTCCAGCTTATGTGGTTATGGGATCCCACTCTTCATGATTATGTGGCTGAGTGGTGGCGGATTGGTAGACCAACTTTTGGTACGGCAATGTACACATTCTCCAAGCTTCTTCAGTTTGTCAAATATCAGCTTAAAAGGTGGAATCGGTGATGTTTTGGTAATATCTTTCATGCTAAGGTTGCCGCACAGGAGGAGTTGAATAATATTACGCGGTTGATTCGTGAGAATGGGGCCTCTGAGGATCTTCTAAGGGAGGAGGCTAAGACTTTGAAAGTGGTTGAGGAATTTGAACTGCGGGAAGAAATCTATTGGAAGCAAAAGGCCCGGGTTGAATGGTTACAGGAAGGTGATAAAAACACCGCCTTCTTCTTCAATTCTGTGAAGGATAGGAGGCATTGTAATTCCATTCCTTTTCTGGTGAATGATAGGGGTGAACGTCTTGCCTCGTTTCAAGAAATCTCTGCTGAGGCATCTCAGTATTTTGCTACTTTATTTAGGGAGGATTCACAAGGGGGCTCTGTTGAGGAAGCACAGGTTCTTTCTTGTATTCCTCAGTTGATCTCCAGGGAGGTGAATGAGTATTTGATGAAAGATATCTCTCTTGATGAGCTGGAGGGGATTGTGTTTCAGATGAAGAAGGGTAAAGCTCCTGGTCCCGATGG
>VDFB02088441.1:0-22868 GCA_007258455.2 Sequoia sempervirens
AACTTAATTCTAATAGTCCTCTCCTATTTGAATTAATTACCTTGGCCAAGCATTTGTTTATTATTTGAACCCTCGGGTCTGCCCTGGTAGAAACTTGCACCTTTTCACATGTTCAAATATTTATCACCTTTATGTGTTATTTAGTCAAGCATTAGGGCTTATGCCTTTGACTACATTTTCAATCATAATTCCCTCTAACACAATGGATTATGCCATTAGGTTTTGCTCGAAACAAAATTAGCATGGATTTCCTTTTTATATCAGACAACCAATCACTAGGTACTTCGTACAGATTTTAGATTCAACTAACCCATCTTGCATGAGAAAACTGGTAATACAGGTTATTGAATGCATGAGTTCCACTAATTCATCAAGGTGTTGAGATGGATGAATTATATGTTATAACACTAGAGATCACAAGCACTTCAAATGTGGGGCTAAAACAAAATAGAATCATTATCCAACAAAACCCTTAGGCTGGAAATTACCAGCATATAATGCAGAATTTTAATCTCAATCTTAACTGCAGAATTTAGTGATAGCAATGGCAGTAAGCTGCAAACATGTTTTAATTTATTCATAGCATAAACTCATTGAACATGTGCTTAATAAACAGCATAAAATCATTGAACATGAGAATAAACAACATGAAGCTGATATCATGTGTGAGTAAGCAGCATGAAGCTGATGAAACACTTTCCCATGGCTGTTGTATAGCACTACAACAGTCATGTGGAAATGCTTTCATCATCATTTTGTAATTCAAGTAAACATCAGGTTATCAGCATTTTATGCCTAGACAACAACTTTTTTTTTAAACACATATTTGTTTCCCCTTGAATTCACTTGGTATTTGCAGACCCTAGTTTTGGGTACAACCCAATTTTGCCTAATAAGAAGATAATCTCATTCCTGGCTCCCTTAGACAGTATGAACATTTTTATTTATTAAATATCTATATTTCTGAGCAGCTATAACTGTTTCCATTCATCAAAATAAATCACTAACAAATTTTAGATCACAAGGTGTTTGAAATCTGAAATCCACTGTCATTCAATATGCATGACATTGCATAGAATTGGGAAGAACAGTGCTTAGTCATGTAGGTAATAAAGTTTGATAATTTTCTCCACTTTTATTAATTCCTAATCATGCTGACTTTGCTCTCACTATACTTCACAAGAGCTAATTCATAATCAAGAAAAGATTAAACAATATCTCATACCTTTACTCATTTCCACTGTATACAGCCCCCTTCCATTTCCCTTTTCCCTCTTTTCCTAAAAACAAAATGCCTTGATAATCATCCTCCTCTTTGTTTTATTACCTCCTTTTCTTCCTTACTTGCTACGTGGAGATAAGGGTACTTTTCTATATGCTAGGTGTTTATTTTTATTTTTTCAAACCTTGTACTTCTGTTGACAGCTGGCTGTCCAACTTATGTGCTGGCCTCCTGTTTACTTTATGCTTTAGGGAAAAAGATATGAGGCTAGCGTATATTATTAAGGTATGCTTTTAAGATAATTTCTCTTAGCTTGGGTCCCACCACAGATTCCCTCATGTATTATTTAATTAAAGGGAATATTTAGGATATCCTTTTTCTTTTTATAAAGGAATATATATCAAGGTTACCCCAAGTTTTCGGGACGGGGACGGTAGGGGACGGTGGGATGAGTCCCCAAGTTTCCAATTTTTGAGGCCAAAATTAGGGACGGCAAGGGACGGCTATATAAAAATATAGGGAAAATTTTAAAAATATAGGGAAATTTTAAATATTCAATAAATAACATGAATAAAGCATGCATAATACACATTATAGAATGTAGACAGCCATGTTAATAAATAATTATATTGTAATCGACCGTACTAATTAAATAAATGTTGTAGTCGGTCGTACTGGGAATAGATAATAATGGAATAAATAAATAATGTTTTGTCTGGGTTTAGCACTCGGGACTAGTTAGCACTCGGGTCAGTTAGCACTCGGGTTAGTTAGCACTCGGGACTAGTTAGCACTCGGGTTAGTTAGCACTTGGGACTATTTAGCACTCGAGATTAGTTAGCACTCGGGATTAGTTGGTACTTGTCAGTTGCCGACGGTTGGTGCTCTCAACCGACGCCAGTTAACTATTTATGTTGTTGTATGGTTCGTAGTCGGGGGAGTGTTGTGGGTATGATAATGTAATACTGCAAGTACATGAATAAAGACTGCAATGCTTCATATACATTTGTTTTGTTCTGTGAATACTTTTATATACTCAATGACACAGTGTTTCTAGTTTACTTCTATAGCGTATTGAATTACCATTATTGGAGTAAACATAGAACATTAACATATAACATTTGTGTTCAACATTATGCCAATACTCAATACACATTCAAAATTAACATACAGTTACACGAATCATGAAACAACCTCCAAGTTATAATTTATAAACTTATATCAAAATGCCCAAAGGCTACATTGCTGCCATATAGTTTTAAAGTTTTAGTTTGCTATGAAAATCAAAATACAATATCGTATGTCAATAATGAATACAAAATAAACAAAACCTTTGTACCCTAATCATCTCTCATAGCGCATCAAGAATCGAGTCATCTCACGAGTCACATACTATAATGTATATCCTCGTAATGGGACCCTAATGACCTCAGTGTCTCCTCCTCATCTACTGAGCCTTTCGTCCTGGGATCAATATCCCAACAGGTAGAGGCAGAATGTTGATACTGCGGAGGTTTGTAATGCGATCCTGAAGCCGAAGAGCACTATGAACGGCCACTAGCTTCTCCGCTCGTCTAGAGGTAAGTCTATTCCTCTTGAGGGAGTGGATAAAGCTATACGTGGACCAATTCCTCTCTGCAGCAGAGGAACTAGCAACCTGTGCAAGTGTTACATCCCAGATTGTGACGTTACAATTTACCATCACTAGATAGAGTAAATATGAATTCTAGAGGTGAATTAATGATGCTTGAACCTTGTTTTCAATATGAATGATGTTTCATTTGATGTTATTCTTGGTGAAATATTGCATAAAGGAGAATAGAAGGTTATTGATTTATGAATAATCTAACTTTTGAAATGTTTCATGTATTCTGCTTTGTTATGAGCATATGACTGCCGATGTCATGTCATGGTGTGCAGGTATGAAGACCGATCCTCCGGACAGAGGAGAGATATCACTCGGGGAGGAACTTGGTCGGGTAAGCGGTAACGAGTACCAAATGAGCATACACACACGTCAGTATAGGTTCAGAGAAACCAAGTCAGTTATGTTGGTCTAGATAAGTCATCCTTAGGCTTGGAGTTAGATTTACTTCCCTATGCTTTATATGATGTGATTGAATGTTAATCTGACTTTACTGTGAATCCCTGTGAATGAACGTAAATGATATTCAAGTATTATTATCTGAAGGATTTAAGTATATATTTATATAAGATATATATATATATATTAATAAGGAGAATATTAATATATATATTTATATATATAAATATTATCACATAAGAAATGTATAAATAATAATAAATTTATATATTTTATTAATTAAATGTGTTAATATTAAATTAATATTTATTTATATGTAAATACGTTTATATAAAAATAAATATTAATGTTTAATTAACACAATAATAAATAAAGTATATAAATAGAAATTCGCATTTTGTGAAAATGATAAAATTCGCACTTTGTAAAAGGGATAAAAATTCGCATTTGTGAAAAGGATAGAAATTGCATTGTTTGGAAATGATAGAAATTCGCATTTTGAAAACATAAGTAATTTTTATGAATCATTTAAAATCTTTCAAAATACAAAGCAAAAGTGGAAAAGTCGAAATATGAAATAAAGATGAAATGAAGAGCTTGCCGTAAAAATGGCGGAACTCCTGCATAGTTGGGAATGGGAGAAGACAATGTCAAAAGTTTAAACCAGAAAATAGCAAGTAAAAGCTGAGCTGGGTCGATTTTAAACTTAACCTAAAACGCAGCAAGAATACAATGAAGAATTCTGACGCCTGGCAGAAAAACGTGATTGTAAAATTTGTTTTGCTTTCAAGTTGAAAATTTCTTCGAATTGCTGGCTGTAAATGAGTCGATTCACCTTTAGAGATCATGACTAAGGGATTGGATGCTTGGCAGGTAGCACTTTGACTGAGTAAATAATGAAATTTGTCAATAAGCATGCCCAGAAATGGGGAAAACGTTTTAACTGCGGCCTATAAATACTTCACAAACTTCCATTCGAAATCATTCTTGTGCTTTCTCATTTGTGACGTTTTGAGAGAGCTTATATCTGCGCAATTCATCTTTAGAGTCATCCTGTTGAGTTTAGAAGCTTCTGCTGTAAGTAATTTATGTTGCATTGCATCATTTTAATCAAAGTGTGAGAATGAGAAATTTATACCAGCTGCATTTACCAGTTTGTGCATAGAATACCTTGTAAAGAGGAAGAGAAATAGTAATTTTCAGAATAGAAGTTTGTTTAGGGAGAGTGCTGTGAGAAGAAGAAGCTTATATTAAAAGAGGGATAGTTGCATTCCGCCATCCTCATTTGAGAGTCACTGCCAGTCTGCATTTTGCCATCCTCATTTGAGAGCCACTGCCAAAACAGTGCTGGAAGAAGCTCTTAATCACAGCTGTAGCAATTAATTAATTTCTAAGGAAGAGTTTGAGACTGGTGCTGGAAGTCTTTCGTTGGAGGTCTGAGGAGCTGCAAACACAATCAAGTTCACCCTCTAAAAGGAAAGGCATATACCAGGCATGATGTTTATTCTTTCATAGTCTAGAGCGTATTTTCTTAATATACATCTAAAAGAGTAAATACTGAATGTGCATAGTTAAGGAATTGCATTGAGTTCACTACTTTAGTTAAGATAAATAAGAAATGATTCTATGTTGCGTCATGTAAGTAAATTACCTTAAGGAATAGTTATGCATGTTTTTCTGGAGTAAAAACCTATTGGCATTAGTGAATGTTTTGCATTAAGATAAGAAATATGTATGAACTCCATATGAGGAGTATATACGGTTTCAACGACTGAAGGATTGTGAAAAAGGGATTATATGAGTAAAGAACTTAAGGGATTAGTTTACTTATCTTACATTTAAGAGAAATAACGGAAAAAGATAAAAGGGAGGGATTTATTTGCATTTTGAATGACTTCTGCATATTGTGTAAGATCTTTGTATATGGAGAATACGTAGGAGTACTTATTATCTATTAGGAACGAAATGAAGGCAGAATCAAGTAAAGTCTTTTAGCTTAAGTTATTAGAATAACAGAGGCAAGCTAAGTACTCCTAGGATAAAGATTTCCTAATTAGGAGGGTTGATACTAGACACTTGTAGAATGTCTCATTTCTAGTAGGTTCGTATGATTGTAGGATATCTGGGGTGACGGATTACCCAATGAAGGATAAAACCTACGCGTAGAGTAAGGAAGCCTCAAGTCAAATCGGCCCTGAGTAGTGTATATGATAGATGACCTCTATCTGGCATCAAATGAGAATACTTTGGCCAGTGGAAAATACATCCAATTTAGGTGTGAGAGGAAGTTGAGACTAATCGGCTTACCATTGCAGATCCCGTACTAGATCTATACATTGTGAAATAATAGCAAGGGTCTAGTTGTATAGACACAAAAGACTATGCTCGGGCTTTGGTAATCGTGCTAAAGGATACCCTACCAATCTCTTCTTCGAAGGGAGGGTCGTTCATTGCAAAATGATCGTGCGGGGGACCGCATTATAAGTCCGTGGTTGGCGGAAAAGCGCCCAAGTGATGTTTCTCCTCCACAGCAAGCGGCCGATGTACCAAGATTTGGAAGGAAGGACTCCTGGACATTCTTACTTCTATTTGTGCAAAAGCTTACGAGCTATGTATGTAATGGTATTACTTTTGAACTCTGATTTGTATTTGCAAAAGAAATGGAATTCGTGTGGAAACATGTTGTAACTTGTACGTATTTATCAATAAAGAAAGGAAAATTTTTATTGCATCATCTTTGTTACTTGATACTTTTACATGTTTTAAGTGAGAATTGGAAAGTTTTTAATTTACGCAGAATTGGGTCGTTACAGCAAGAAGGCGAGTGGCAAGTATCTTCAACTGCGGTGTATCTCTCCCATGATAGGTCCACCATCCAATTGGGTTCGCTTGAGCCAATATAGCTCTATCCAACCTCGCCTGTGGTTTGCTCAAGTTTGGGCCATTAAGATTAGCAAAGTCTAGAAATTGTGACCGAAGTAGTGAAGCTTGCTCGGCTGGATAAATCTTTTCAATGGCCCGTGTGAACCCATCTAAAACCTCAGCATCATCACATGGAGGCACCCTACCATCCCTTGATGCATACCATTTTGGATTTAGAACAAAGGCAGCCATATGAAGCGGGGTGTTCATTGTATTCCACCTCCGCATCACAATGGGCCTAATGTGTTGCTCATATAAATCCAAAGTGGGGTCCTTTGCCAAAATAACTTGCCTGATCTTCCCAAGCATAGTGTCAAATGTCTCATATATCTCTCCAAGACTAGGAGAGTCTGTATCAGCATATCTAATGATATCTACAATGGGCGAGATAAAGGAGCAAATATATCTGCAAAATGCAAACAAAAAGTTCAAAATAATTAGTTGACAAGTTATTTGACATGTTAGAAACTTCAAAAGTTGGAACATTGGACAATAAAATTAAAATATTAAAATCAGAAATTTAATATGAAAATCAACCATCTAATATGTCTTACCTCACATTGGCCCACCAATCATCGTCGAGGATCTTTTGTTTGATGCTCTTTCCTTGAGTAGAACTTGCATTAGGCCATCTAGTCCACTTAGCATTGACCATCATCGGTTGTAGAGGCTCATGCACCTCAACCATCATCTCCAATAGGATGAAGTATGTGGCATATCTACATTCATTAATTCAATGATTCATTAAAAAATAAAAATTTAAAACAAAATCAGATTATGAATACAAATTGAAAGTGAAACAAAATGAAGTAAATGGCATACCTTGTATCAACAGGTTTGAGGAACTCCTTTGAAAATGTCCTGAAGAGAGCAAGTGAGGTGTGGTGGTTGCAAATGAACATCTGAATTTCTCTAGCTTTTGCCACCGTTTTCTTCACCCAATCCATCTTCCCTATGCCTTTCAATGCATTGTTCAATGCATGAACACAACATGGGGTCCAAAATATGTGCTTGTAAGTACCCTCCACCATCAACCCAGCCAATTTGCACACATGTGCTAAATCGGTGATCACCTACACCACATTTGCAGCCCCAAGCTCCTCTGTGGCATCTCTCAAAATGAAAAATTGGAAGTCAGCATCCTTACGTCTCCCTGAACAATCTACGGCTCTAAGAAAATAAGAACTAGCAGGGCATGTGACTATGACATTGATGAGTGGTCGACGTCTACAATCAGTCCACCCATCCATCACTATAGAGCACCCTGTCCTCATCCATGTTTGCCTCATCTCCTCCATTAACACATTAACTTTGGAGTACTCTTTGTCTAGGAGGGTGGTGTGTAGCTTATGATCTCTAGGGGGTACGAATGAAGGACCAACGGTGGCTAAGTCTTTCAACATTTGTTTGAAATAAGAGGAACAGGCCACATGAAATGAAATAGCATGGGCAAAAAAGAATTTGGCAATGGAGGATTCAGTGGTTTCTTGTGCTTGGTTTTGAAACATGGACTCAACTGAGGCTGCCTTATCACTACCAATCACCTTCCTCTTTCCTCTTAAGATAACACTACTACCAACCGTGGAAGGACTAGGAGTAGGAGTAGGCATAGATGATTGTGAACTTGGGAAAGAAGGAGACCCACTTTGAACCCCACCATCACACTCCATTTGAATTTTTTGGCACTCTATAAATAGTGCATCTGTCAATGCAGGACACGCTCAATGCAGGACATGCTCTAACTCCATGGCCCACCTCACCCAAAAAATGAGACCTAACTCTAGTGTAGCTGCCCCTAAACTCCTTTTCACAAACATGGCAAAACCAAACCCTACTCCCCCCTGAATTTTTTTGTCTTTCACCCATGGCTGTCACAAATTGAAGGGATGGTTTTTTTTATGTCTAGTGGGTGTTTTGCATAGTCCTTCATAGTTTTGGTATTGGTTGATGAAAGATGGTGTTGGGTAGGGGTTATTTGCTCTCTAGTTTGCCTTCTAACTTGCATTTCAACTTCACTATCACTCCCACCCTCACTGCTGCTCATGTTTTTTGTTTTTAGAATGCAAGTTTTGACTGAAAATGCAAAAAAATAAAAAAAATCAGACTATGTATACTTCATATTTTGCAAAAAAATGAAAAAATGAGAATAGAGAAAGGAAATGCATACCTCTTTGATGGATTTGCACTCCCAACAACACTATTTCAACCTCCTCTCCTCCTTCAAACTGCTGCTCCTTCTCCTTCAATGGCTGCAATTTTTTTTCTTCTCAAACCCTTGGCTGCTCACACAAACAAAATGAATAGAATGAAGTTTTAGAGGCCTCTTTTCTTTCATAAAAGAGTGCAAAATAGTAGGGCCCACACATGCCACGTAGGCAGGGCTTTTTTTAAAAACTTTATGCTTTTTTTTTTTAATGTTTTTATTTGTGGGACGGCAAGGGACGCCTAGCCGTCCCTTCGTCCCCTGACTAGTCAGCCGTCCCCTTTGGGGATCGGCCTGGTCCTCAACACGGCAGGGATCCTGGAACCAAGGACGGGGGATTTTTGGGACACATCGATAACCCTATATATATATATATATATATATATATATATATATATATATATATATATATATATATATATAATTTAACTTTATCAATTATTTATTGTTATTAATCATATTTCTAAGTGTTTATTATTATTATTATTTTTTAAATTATAAATTATTCAACATACATAAACATGAATATAAAATAATTTTAATTTTTCATTGAGTTTTTGATCAATAATTGAATAATTAAAACATTTCAATTTACCCTTCCTAATGTAGTATGCAACCTGGGAATTGCACTACGTGCTTGTGTGTGCTACTCTCACACGAATTGCCCTCGGATGGCTAGACTTCCCTTCCCGATGATACTCTCTCTCTCTTCGGCAAGAATGCATACCTATGCTGTGACACTCCAATAATAGGTTCAACATTAGTCCGCTTCAAATAATGAAAATCGAGCTTAACAATTTATCTACAATATTAACATCTCCATATAAAGCTCAATCATATAGCTATGTATGAACTTATAGAAATTCATTTATACACCTTAATTAACCTCTTTCGATGTATCATCAAAACGATTAGTTTTTAACAATTAACTGAAACAACTGTTTTTATATCCAAATAGAACAATAAACAAGACAACAATATAGAATTTTAGGGCCAACTGTTATGACAGTTAGGTTTCATATTCAATTGAACATCCATTTCACATGACAATACAAAATTTAGGGCCGGGTCACAATTAGGGTTGTGACAACTTCACGCTAGTTTTCAAGTATATATCGAGGGTTGAACAGTCAAAACAGTAAAGAAAAGAGGATGTTTTCACTACAAAATCTGTGCTTTCTGTGATGATTATCCAGCCTAGGGTTTGATTGATGCAAAAGATCTGTATTCTGAAAACTGATGCAGTTGCCTAGGGATTGTGTAGTACAGTTTTGTGTCTAATAACATGTGTTGCAGGACAGTTATTAGTTGTTTAGATTAGATTTGTTATAAAGTTCCTTGCTTTCTGCTTTTATGGGTTGCTTAAAAAAAATCCTTTTTTCAATAATTAGTTAGTATTCTCAAAATCCTTAAAAGCATAAGTGCCTTGAGCACAATGTGTACTTAATGTTAGTTGATGCAATGCTTATGCTGCAAAAATTGTTGTTCAAATTGGTTATTTTGTATCTATATTTATTGTGTCAATAATTTCATCAAGTAAATTGGAAGTAGATTGCATTAAGTCAATCTTTGTATTGATTACATCTGTCTACCTGAGTTGTGGCCTTGAATTTAGCTTAGCTATTTATTTCTTGAAATTGTGTGAAGTATGTTTGCACTAATTAGGTTGTCTCTATTTTAGCTAACCTGAAGGTGTCATGTGTGTGTTTATATTATTAGTTTATTTTCTTCAATATCTAAAAATAGCATTTATAAGGCATGGCTGTTGACAGTCTATTTCATGCATCCAAGGCAAAATAAAAACATATGCAGGTAGTTATTTCTTTTATGTAAATTCCTCTCAATGAATCTTTTATATTATGCATATTTGTATATTTTGTCTATAGTTTTTAGTCTAGGATAAATTTGGCATAGGTTCAGGTTAATTTGGATCTTAGGGAGTTTCCCTTTTGAATTTGAAGAGAGGCTTATCCTCACACACTATTCCATTTTGGTTGTCTTGCAAAAGAGAAATTAAAATGCTAACTGTTGACCTGGTTTTTGCGACTACACCAACACAGAATAAAGTTGCCAATGGCTACCCTATCCTCTCTTGAACAAAGTTTCCTGCATGCTAAGATTGTGAGATAGATCATACATTTAACTCCAAGGTTCCTTAAGGGCGAATAGTCTCAGTTGGCTTGATGTGATATTGCTGGTATTTCAAGGGGACTTACACAATTGTTCGACAGTTGACAGCAGACAGCGGACTAAGGGCTTTCGTGTAATTAAAATGATTTGGCAAGTGAGCAAAAGTTTCCTAATCCTAACCAGAAGTGGACTGAAATTAAATGAGCGTAGGGCCTAAGAAGTTTACGTTCTATTCTAAATGCAAGATATGTGGAGCTCAACTTCAGCAGACTTCAACCAGATTTCACCTAGCCTCGCATCGGATAGCTTCAGCAAAATCGGTGCAATCTTCAGGGGAGTAACGAAGAATATTCAAATTATAATTCAACATACATGTACCATCATAACGATGCATACAAGCATACGAATCACAATCGAAGTTAGGTTTGAAATGATGTCCAGTTGACCACGCAAGACAAACTCACCGTCAGCGAGTCGCTAGTGGTATGGATAAAGAGAAACTACGTCGATCAAACACCACAAATCCAAAGTAAACTACTTGCATGAACTGAAAACTACACTACTTTATGCTACTTGAAGTTGAAGGGATGAAGAAATCTTGCTAGCTACTTATAACAAAGATGAATTCACCATTCAATGAAAAATCTTTTATTACAATAGTTTTTCGAAACAATCTCTTACAAAGTTTTCAAAGGAAAACTTTCCTTCTTCAAACTATGCTATGCTAAGATATTACAACTAAAGTGCCTCTGCTGTACTCTCTAGTTTGATCTCTAAGCTCTACCTCTACTTCTAATCAAATGTCTATCTAATGAATTACAAATGAGGGGGACTCCCCCTTTAATAGATGGCCAAGTCCAACGGACGGCTCAGATTATAATCGGCTGGATGGCCCCAGATTGTGCCACCTCAGCCCTAAACAAGATTCACCCTAAAAACCGCCACAATGGAGAGTGGGGCAATAAATGAGCAATTAATGGCCACCATCTTCTAGAAGATTCCCGTTTGTAAACGCGTTCACACTGTTCTTGATTTTCTTCTTGACGTTGTTCTTCAACTTTGCTCGAGCTTCCATTCTTTTCTCCATCTTGAGTTTTAAAAACATTTCTTCTTTGTCACTAAGTCTCAACACTTAGCCATTTTTTGCAACTTTTCTTCCTTCAAGTTTGAAATGTAATCGTGGAGTACTTGCTTCATCCTCCTAAGTCATCGCCGTTTGGTCTCGACGTTTCTCCTGCAAAATAAGCAAGGAGAAGAGTATTAGAACACTTCATAACATAAATTCACTCTACTTACCTGATTTTCACGCTCTAACTTCCAAGCGTTCATCGCCTTCACTAGCCAACTTTTGCCTTCTTCACGATTCTTCATGCCTTAGCCAAATTTCAACTTCCTGAGGGCGCATTTTAGAGATGCATTTTAAGATCATCTTTTGAAGGTGTTATCTTCAACTAGATCTTCTTCAAAAAATTTATTCCACCAGCTGAAGCGTTACCAATTTTGTTTTCATTCATCTCTGGCTCAGGAAGATTATCTTCACGAAGAATTTGAGCAAATTCACCTAGGCAGTTCCTTTCAAATTCATTGTCTGGAGGATTTTACCTTGAAAACACATTTTCTTCACATTTGCCTTAGAAAATTTTAAAATTTCCCTTAGGAAAATTCATAATTTGAGCACCGATCAAATTCTTCATGCTGAAGGCCCCAACGAACTGTGGAAGACTTCGAAATCCATTCCTCATCGCAAACGTCCAATACCCAGAAGAAAATTTTCTTCAAAACGTGTCGAATTCATGGGTACACAACGAACGGGTTCATTTAATTTTCTTGAATTTGAACCTTGGAAAAATAATTCTTTTAAACAAATTTAATCCCGTTCTTCACATCTATGAACATTTCTTCACATCTATGAATATTTTTGTTGACCCTGTGCAGCTGGCATCATCGGACTTCTTCACTGGCAATCCTGCTCATGCTCTAGGAAATTTCATCACTATTTCAACTTGGGCGTATTTCTCCTAAGGAAAATTTCCTTGCCTTAGAATTTTTTTTTTTTAATCACTCAGCACTTTTGAAAGTTTTGCCTTAGAAAATTTTATTCAACTTTGTTCACCTTGCCTATGAGGAAAATTTTATTTCATCCATGCTCATTTGCCAGTGGTGGGAAATTTTATCAACTTCACTTAAAAAAATCTTCTTGAAGGCACATCATACTTAACATGTTTTATTTCCAATGCCTAGGCATGTTTTATTTTTTTACTTAGCAATATCATCTTGCACTTGATGCATTTAGCACTTAGAAGAGGACACTTTCATTCAAAACTCCAACGCCTTAGCAACATTCACCCTTTACTCTTATCAACTTGGGCGCATTTCCTTAGTCATGAAGGATAAGACATTTTCAACGCCATCTTGACTTGTTTTCATACTTGTGATGGGCGCATCTTGAAGTGTCAAGTGGATGGGCGCATATGACAAGATGTAAAGGATGAAACTTCCAACGCCTTAGTGACCTTTGGGCTTCCTTCTTTTGTCCTCATGTGGCCTTACTTGGGCGCATTTAGGCATGTAAGGTGGATGAACATCTTTGACTTTCCCTTGACTTTTTCTAGCTTATTCTTGCATGGGCGCATTTTGATGGGTGAGGAGGATATCTTTTTGCCTTAGAATATTTTTAACATTTAACTCTCAAGGTGGGCGCATTTTGGATAGGCAGGAGGATTAACATCTTTGACTTTCCTTGACTTTCTCTAGCCTCTTGAGCATGGGCGCATTTTGCCACAGGAGGAGGATAAGCATTTCATACTTAGAAAATTTTTTGCATGCCACTACCTTGAGCTGGGCGCATTTTGCCATGGGTGAAGGATGAACTTTGTTGACCTCCTTGACTTTCTTGAGAAGTGGGCGCATTTTGCCATGTGAGGAGGATGAAACATGTTAGAAACTTTTTCAAACACCTTGAATACTTGCTGGGCGCATTTGGAGGTGGCAGGAAGATTTAGCTATGACTTAGAATTTTTTTAAACTTTCTCCATTCTCCTTTGGGCGCATTTCAAGGCATGAGCAGGACGAGACTCAACACTTAGAAAAATTTTCATTTCATGCCTGTGAAGAGGGCGTATTTCACCAAGGCAGGAGGATATTTGAACACTTAAAAACTTTTCTTACTCTCCAGCTGAAGTGGGCGCATTTCCTGGGTGCTGCAGCATGAAATTCATGCCTTAGCCATTTTTCCTGACCTCTACCAGCCTCTCCATGCCTGCTATTTATAGTAAGTCCTCCAATTCTTGCATCTCTGAAGCTCAGAATGATTTGAAATTTTGAACACTGGATCTTCACGACCTTGTTACCCTGTTGAGACTGCTATTTCGGGTTGGTCCGCTATTTTTAGCCCCATTTCACGTAGTTTTGCTATTTATAAAGAATCGGGCCAAGCTTCGGAGCATGACTTGCTATAAATAGTAAAGTGCCTGGCTTGGTTCCCAAATTTACCTGCACCGGTGATGGCGAAGCTTGAAAGATGCCTGACGGGCGGTGGTTTTACACCGCTTTAAAAAATTCGACTTTTTACCCCTCTGGGTCCCGGGTTGGAAACCCTAATTCATCTGGTATGCATAATTTCCAAACGATTCTCATGGTTCCGCTTCGCTGTATTGGCATCAACTCGCGGATTCTAGTGCTGGAAGTCTCCTCGAAAAGCACTCCGCTAAAAATAGCCAGTAAGTTCTCGAATGAGTGATCATCTCGCTACATGTCACACCATTATGTAGGTCTCAAAACCCATAAAAGAATAAATATGCATATACAAAGGAAACCTCGGCATGCAACACTAAAAAATAGCCTGGAAGGTCGAATCCTCTGGTGCTATCATCTCGCTTTGCATGTTACATCACCGGGTGGAAGGTCTCAAAACCCGTATGAATCTTCCCATATGTACCAAAACTCGCATATAAGCCCCAGTACCCCACCTCGAAGCCGAATCAAGCAAAACCAGTAAGCCATCCGTTTAAACTCAAATTTTGCCGTTGAGCAGCCTTTGATGTGCTCAATGCAATGTGATCAAGTTAAACTTCAAGAATGCCATCTTTAACACTCCGAATTGCACACTTACTAAAAATAGTAAGCTGCTTAACTGGATGAAATTCTCCTTGATGAGTCACTGAGCACACCGACAACAACGCAGGCCCTGGCTTTTAAATTTATTCACCTCGTTGGACCACAAGTTGATCATGAAAGTACAAATCCTAATTCTATGGATCTTGGCCAAATTTATAATGCTTAAGCCTACGATGGGCACAATCCTCGAAGGTAGACATCAGAAAAGAGAGAGAGAGAGAGAGAGAGAGAGAGAGAGAGAGAGAGAGAGAGAGAAACCAAAGCCAAAAAGACTAGAATGGAGCAAAAATTAGGGGTCCCCATCTTGAATGGGGCGATGCGTGAAAAGGTCATAACACTAACAAGTTCAACCATGACAAGGTTGCTAAAGAAGATTCTTGAGGATCTCCAAGCATGTTATAAGGAGGTGTTAGCTGGGAGTAGAACACTTTAGAAGGAAGTTCATCAATTTTAGAATTGAAGAGTTGCAAGCTAGTAGTGCATAGCAGCAAAAATCGTTTGGGGAAAAAAAAGGCACACCAAAAGTATAAAATTGGGAAAAAATAAGGAAAAAATCAGATTTAGGGACAAAAACTACTTTTTTTGAAATTTAAGGGCATTTGCATAGTATAGAGATGTAGAGAGAAAATCAAACATAGAGTTTAGCACATGAATTGTAGAAAATAGGATTTTGTTGTTTATATTCATATCATTGTTTACATTGCGTTGCACAAAGCATACTTCATAGTGCATAAATAATAACTAGATGGTTACAGCTGATAAAATTTCAATTAAAATATAGTTTGTACAAAGTCAACCTATAAACTAAGTACGAAGTTCCAAAAAATCAAAACATAACCAATGACTCATGCTACTACAAATAAAGCTATGTTAGAGGGCTATAGGTCTTGATGATGAAGCTCTTGGTTTAGAGCTTCTCCTAAATTGTTCAACCTCATGATATCCAAGTTGGCCTCTACGATCTCAAAATCCTCAGGGTCAAGAAAAACATTAAAAAGACAGTTTTCCTTTGTTGAGAAATCATAAATTACAGAACGGGAATCAATTGGTTCATATTTGTGTTTTAACAGTACTTGCAATTTCTAGAACAATGTCAAAGAGAACTATATGAAGAGTGTGAAGGGGAAATCATATGACAAAGGAAGCAATTGCAAAGTTCAACTTAATAGGTTTTGGATCAAATAGCCCAAGATAGAGTAATAGAAAATGCTTTTGAAAAAAAATCTTAAATTTCAAAAGACCATAAATGATATTGAAATGTTCTCATTGATAACTATTTTAGCAGATTTGTAAAAGAATAAAGGGAGTGTTAAATATTTTTCCATTAGATAATAAAGACCTAGTACAAAAGAAGAGAGCAACTACTTGAGCCACAATTTTAGCTATTATTATTCAAGTAAAATTTCTTTGATTTTGCGTATAAGTGGATGATGGAGTTAAAAACATTGATGGACTTTGAGTTGGGAATTTGAGAGATTATAGGTAGAAGTTTCAATGGAAAAACAAAGCATGGGGAACATTCCCTTTCATTGGGACAGTTACTGCTGAAATCTATCTGGATTGTTAAAGATAAAATATTTGAGGCCTAAGTTGGGAGGTATTAAGATAAGCCCTCAAGACTAGGGCATGAATTATCTTAAGGCATGTATTATTTTGCTTGAAACCTATTTAATGTGCATGGAATGCTACACTATATATCCATATCTGCTGTGTTCTTGGCAGTTCTCTCCAACCTCCATGAAGGGCACCCCAAATGGAATGTAGTTTCTTGAATAAGCTGCAGGCACCAAGCAAATATACCACTTGGAATAAAAACTTGTAGGGAAATTGTTATAGAAACAGCCCTTCCAAAAAATGGCCACTAAACAGAGCCAAAAATGTCCTTCCAGCCTCCCAAGGAGGATAGTTCATTTTTTCACCATTAAAGATTTTATCGAGGTCCTGTCTGTTTCTGTCCTGCTGCCTGTCTCATAAGTACTATTAGTGGCATACTAGTGCCTGTCTGCTTAGCAAGAATTGGCCACTACTCCTACCCCACCATTCAGCTGGAAACTGATGACCTGTCAATTTGGCCCAAATGTTGCCACTTGCTGGGTTCATCTGAAATGCATGAAATTCCATGGGTCCCAACCCATTTCCCGATAAATCAACCACCAGAATGTTGAATGAACTGAAATGGGAACCCTCCTTCCGCTCAGATCAAGACGAAACCCCAGCCATATCCAACCAACAGGAGTTCTGAGCCAACCTCTGTCAGTTTTCCTATCATTTTTGCCCTTGGCATCTGGGATAATATTTAAAATGAGACAGGAAAGTCTTTTCACCCTGAAGATGAAGATATTCTGCTGCTCCCACCTCAGCCTGTCCCTGATCTACAGTGCCATCAATGCTGCAGCCTAAGGCAAAAAGATTACGAGGTGGAAAGTTTATAGAGAAAAGAAAATATCTCTTGAATCATTCCATAAGAGCCGTCCTTAATGACTTCCAATGTAGAAGTATGCCAAAAACGTAGTCCTGATTTTTAAATGTCTTTAATATCTATTAGAAATAGCCAGCCCATCTGCTAGTTGCCTACCTTTGATTTGCCTCAACAATTTGATGAAATCCAATGAATCTTTGATGGTGAGCCACAAGCCAGCAGCCAACACTCAATTTTGTGCTAAATAACAACGAAAAAACTTGATTAAATAGTGATTTCGTGAGGTTATGGTTTCATAACAGGTTGGTTGGGCAACTTTTTTGTGATTTTTACGTGATTTTTTCACGATTTTTACATGATTTTTTCGCTATTTAGACCCTTAAAAATCATTGAATGTTGTTGAAAATCACAACTGATTAAATTGGGATATTTTAGGGAAAAAATCGTTTCAGTTGGGGATTTTTTTAAAATCGGGTTTTTTGAGGATTTATGCTTCTATGGTAGTGAGAACCAAGAAGAATTTTTCATCGGAATCCTTAAGTGATACAATGTAATGCCCCCATTTTAGCCATATGCTCTTCTGTGACTGATAACCTATTTACAGAAGCTCGTAGGTTTGTCAGAGGTAAAATTAGGGTTTCCTATTTTATAGGAGGTTTTTGATGCATTTTTGAAGGCTTGTATGTGAAAGTTTTTGATGCATGTTTGGTGGAGCTTTTTGGGTTTTTGGAGAGTTTCAGAATGGTATAACATGCATCTCCATCTCACAACCTTTCCCGACACTTGCAATTTTTAGCTTGCACGTTGGAGTTTCGAGATTTGGATTGCGGTTTCTTTCTAGGTTTCCAGAGAGCTTCACAGTGATATGACATGCAAATGCATTGGGCTACTTTTCAGAATTTACTATTTTTAGTAAGTTCTATTTTTGGCAGTATTCAGGTTGGCAGCAGTTCAATGTGCCCTTCTATTTTTGACAAGGGTGTGAGTATATTTGGTTTTGGCTTTCTAAGGTGCTTTTTGGAGAAAGTATTATTTTAAGTTGTAATGTTATATTTTGAATTTTGGCCCCCTTGGCCTAGTGGTACGACTTGAAGTTGTTTTAATGTGAGGCCTTGAAGGATGGACGCCTCATCATGAGGAAATTTAATATTTTAAATGTTTTTTGTGGCCCCCTTACCTTGGATGCCTAGGAGAAGACAATTAAAGATTGTTTTGAAAATTAAAATATTGGAAGGTGAATTGGGCTTCCCTCTTGGAGGGAAATGTTGAAAGCTAAAAGGCCATCTCAAACTCATTAAAAGCAGGCCTTTGTTCATTCTTTGATCATCCATTATCTTTCATATCGAATTGTTGTTGGATTGGCTTCAAATTTATGGCTTTGAGGAATGCATACCTCCTAGCCAGAATTCAAGAATCCAATTTTGTGTTCGAGAGATAACACCTAGTTGGAATTGAGGCTGCTTCTCACTCAGACAAGCAGATTGAGCATCATTGTGAAGAAATTTTGGTGATTTTATCAATTTTGTGTTTGCTGGTTTGGACATGGCTGAATCATGTTATCAATTGCAGATCATTGTGTGATTTTATTTTCATTATGGGTATTTGTTCAATCCATTTTCATGCTTAGGGCGATCCTACTTGTGCATTTTCAGATTTTATTGTGAAGTCTCTATTTTCTTAGATGAATCGCCCTTCCTTCTTGGCCCGTACTTCGTCAATAACCAATCTTTGGAGTTCGTGCCTTTCATTGGTGGCTGTTTTTGGTATTGTTTATGTTTTGTTGCTGGTCGCCTTGTCGTTGGGGAATTGAGAGTTCAGTTTGGAGTGCTTCATAGGAGTTTTGAAAGAGAAATAAGCTTTTTGGTGTGTTGCATAGTTGCTGGTCTGTATTTCAGTTTGCTTGTATTTCATATCAGACTTAGCTATTACCATGTTATGTTATATTTCTTGGGTGTTTTAATTCTAAGTTGAAATCAGAGATATAGTGAAGACATTGCAGAAGTTTGGAGCAGATTTCTATTGCAAATTCATTGTAATAAGCTCATTGTAAATGCTGGTTTCAGTAGTACTGTTTCAGCATCTCTATTATTTGCATTTTTCAATTGTATTTTTCCTATTTCACCCACTTAATAAGTGGAGTATTCCCACTGTTTAAGTGGATGCCTACTAAAAGTGGATGATTGCTCTTTCATTGTAATATCTTCCCCCCACTGAATATGTGGTAGTGTGGAATTCTCATGGTTGGATCACCGCTTGCTCTTATATTTCCAGCTTTGCAATTCAGTTTAGTTTAATGCTAACTATCCCATCACCATATGTTATCACCTCGCCTTGAATAGGATCTTGGTGAACATTCTTAGTGCAGGTTACTTTCAAGTTGGTTATCTTTTGGGAGCTAATGCTAATCATTGGTGTTGTGCTGGATTTTGAGGTTAAAAAATTGGGAAAAAACTAAAGGGCATATTTCATACAACAAGAGTTGATGGTGAAAGATGAATTACTGTCAAAGCTGCCAAATGATAGGGAAAAGAAGAGGGAGGTGTCTACAAATGAAAGTGGACCATCCTCTACTCCAAAAGAACAAACAACAAATCAGGTATGCAGAAAAGGCACCCATGAGCATGTTTTCTTTCAAGATAGTAAATCTGATAAATCCATTGCCAAGTTTGAAGAGCATAATAAGTGTATAAGCTGCAAGTTGCTAACATGGATAGGTGATGATGAAGGGCACTTGGCAAGGAAAGCCAAGGAATACTCAAACCCATTATAATTGAGGAAAGACCTAATATGAGGGCATTGGACATGGGAGCACAAAATCTGGTGAATGCTAAAAGAATTGACTACACCAAGCACAAACCAAAGGACAACCCGAGGAAGGTAAAATTGCCCCTTTCATTATTTGTGAAGCCTCAACATGATTTTAGATTGTCTCCAAAGCATGACCCACAATCAACACAGTTAGAGGAGAGTAAGACTCCACCTCAAGAGGACAAAGATGAGCCTTCAAAGACAAAGGCACCCTCAAATGAGAAAGGAGGAAAAGATGCAAAGAAGAGATGGGGAGATTACAGTCCACCTACTTTATCATAGCTAGGCTCAAGGAAGATGAAAGCAAGCAAGTGGAAAATCATAGAAGGTATACCAAAGGTAGAAATTTCATCTTTTGTTTCAATTGTTAGAAGGAAGGACATATTACACAAGAATGCAGGTATCTTGTTCCTTGTTGTGGTAGAACCATTGCAGAATAATGTGCAACGAAAACACCTCTAAGGGGCATATGTTCCATATAAAGGATGATAAAAGAAGCAGCTAATCTCCAAGAAAGAAGAAAGAGAGCGATCAAGACACTCCATGAAGGTAAGAATCCATTTGCTTTGATCATGTGTAAATCTAATAACTATTGCTCTTATTGCAAGGTTGGAGGGAATTGGGATGGCAAGTGTTGGAGACTCATCTAGAGTTTAATCCAAACATGACAAGATCAATAATGAGCATCCACGAAGAAAAGGGGAAGAGAAGCATAGAAAAATACCAAAATCAGAGAGAGAATAGATCTCATGGAAATCTTCATCATTATTGTATGGTAGGGGATCGTCATTTGATTCTTGGATAGAACAATTACTCGTTTTTGAGATGCTTTTCCTTTTATATGGGTATTTGAGTAGCACATTAACCATTTCTCAAGAATCAAGTTGTATTTAAGATGTTAACTCCACTTGTAGAGCAAGCAAGAAGGATTATTCAGTCAACATGAGTGAGTATGAAGAGCATGCCCACTTGGAAACCAAGGAGAGACACAAGGAAAAATGTATGAGGTAAGGAAAAGTTACGTTATACTAATTCACTATCCATCACCTTAGTTTGCTATTGTGCATGGTAAGGATAGATGAGTAGGGTTACTTTCATTGCATGAAAGAATATGGCTTCTAGCAAAATCAGCAAAACAAAAGCATGGGCATTTTTCCAATCTAGTAAGCATGTATATCTTGTCATTGAAGCATGTAAATTGTTCACCACTTGTGTGTAGTAAGTAGTTTAAAGAAATAGAGTACTCCATGAGAGGAAGCTTTAAATTACATAAGGTTGGGAATCCACTTCTAGCAAAGGAAAAGAGCATACATTGGGTCACATGATCACCCTTGTATTTTGCACAAAATCTCATCACAGTTGTAACAGGTGCATAGTTGTAATATGGGGATCCATATGCTTTCAGTTGTAGTATGCCTACTAGCACTTAACAAGATCGTGAATTAATGATAATAAGTTTCCACAATCCATATCATGAGTGTATAGTTTTTCTGGATTTGATTGTGTGCAAATTTTTAACATCAACGTTTCGGATCACACTACATGATCCATCATCAGGATGAAGAGAGCATGAGAAATCATGTAGTGGATCATGGATCATGTAGTGTGATCCGAAACGTTGATGTTAAAAATTTGCACACAATCAAATCCAGAAAAACTATACACTCAAGATCGTGAATATTTATCATAATATGTGACCTTCATTGCAACAAATGTTTCAGTAGAAAAGCAAATCCTGCATGATGACTAGTTGTATGAATCAACAAATTGTAAAGAAGCCATCATAGAAAATTGTTGTGATACAACTTTTTAATCCATGGCAACCATTGTACCATGTTTAGGCATCATAGGTGGTTGTAGCATGAGAAGTTTCAGATGACAACACAAAGTTGTGAGGTAGTGGTCACCATTGAGAAAATCATGGGAAGAACACCACAGAAACACCAAAATTATGACAGAACAGGTTACAAAGTAGGACAAAACATTAATACCTTCCACCTTGTACCACCATAGCAATAAGCATCACTTTGGTGATGAGCACACACTTATATTGAGGGGGGGGGGGCGGTGGTGAATCAGTATAACGTAACTTTTACCAATTTAAAACTTTATCAAACAATAGCAACTATCCAAGAATATAACAATAAGAACAAGTTGACACCAAGATTTTACATAGAAACCCTTACGGGAGAAAACCACAGTACAAATAATGTACTTTATATTTATATAAGTTTACAATGATTATAGGTACCAACCTACAAGGAGCACCAACTTCCTCTTCCAAGGCACAAACCTTGGCTAACAAGAGGCACCAACCTCTTAAGATAGACTGAAAACTGTATGACTTTTTCACCGCTAATCTGCTTCTTATCTTCAACTTATCTTCTCTTTGTGATGTATGTTGTCTCCTTAAAGCTCACACAAGATACACAATTCTGCTCTTCTATCTCACATCATCATTCTCTCTCACACACCCTTCAAATCTGAATTGTATCCTATCTTTATATCGATCTCTTTGTATCCAAAGATGCAAATTTTGTAAACAATATGTCTCTTGAACAGATCGCACCACTTGATTTTTATTTTAAAAATCTGTCTTTAATATACATTGTTTGCCTTATTAATTTCCAATCGTACCATTTCATAATCACACCACTTGGCTTTTTTTAGTTTAACAACATTTAATAAAATTGCATTATTAATTTATGTTTGTGCTGAAGGATCGCATCACCTCACTGAATCGTATTATTTAAATCAGTCGCACCTTTTCATTAGTGAATCGCTGTTCCCTTAATTTTTGTCTCTATCCATTTTTTTTTTAATTCTAATTTTGTCTTATTCGTAACTCCTTATCAATCACCGTTTAAATTTATGTGCTTTTTTTTGTCTTATATGCTATATTCGTCTTCTTCTTTTGTCTTATTCTACTTTGAATTTTTCTGTTTTTATCTTTATTCATTTTGTCTTATGTGCTGCACAGAATTTTTTTGTTTTAATATTCAGA
>VDFB02088442.1:0-15716 GCA_007258455.2 Sequoia sempervirens
CCTAGAACTAAAGAGGAATCACAAAAAGCAATAGAGGGAGGATGAAAAGGAATTCACTCTCAAGATTTTGAGAAGAAGATTAAGAGGTAGAGAACTAGCAACATCCTCAAGGAGATTTATGAACTATTAGTTATCTACATATAAGAACCAATACATACATATTTTAAAGAGGATTCCTCAAGCAATAATTTTTTTGGAGATTTTTGAAGATAGAAGAAAGCAAGAAAAGACAAAGATTATCAAGGGTAGGGTTGATTTAGGAACCAACAAACCCAAGAATGGATGGCTGAAGTACCTATGAATGCTTGGATAGAAAGAAAGGATGGATTGAGCATGTCAAGAGTTTGATGTAGGAACAGGCACAATTGTCTAAGATTGGGTAATCAAGGGTGGAATTTAGGACACTACAAGGATTGTTGATAAGAATATTGAAATTGCAGTATCACACTATTAGTGGTAGGGCTATCAACATTGAGCTTGGTTAACCTAACAATTATATGTGATAAAAAACAAGTGAAGTGTTGGAGCTCAATTTCATTGTGCCCAAATTACTTGAGTCCAGGCCCCTTTGTGCATTTAGACCTTTTCCCATCATATATAATTGATCTAAGAAAACTTTGAATGGGTAACCCTTGGCCAAAATTGTCTATGCGTTGTTCTTCACCATCCTCCATATCTCTATCATATGCTAGAAGTTGCAAAAAACCCCAAAAAAATCTATGTTTGGAAAGGTTTTGGTCATTTTCCTCAGTTCATTTGGAATTGTAGAGTTTTCATGGAGTATTGGACCATAATGTCCCCTTCTCAACACTAGTCCTTTTTGAGACCGTTAGCCTATTTCAGAGGCTCATAGGCTAGTCGGAGGTTGTTTTAGGGTTTCCTATTTTCTTGGAGGTATCTTTCTGGTTTTTCAGAGGTTGGTTGCAAGAGTTTGCCAACATGTTTTCTGGGTCTTTCTCGGTTTTTAGAGAGCTTTGGTGAGCAATTACATGCATTTTGATGAGTGCTTATTTTTGGACTTACTATTTTTAGTAAGTTATGATAGCTACCCGGAATGTGCTCAAATGGTGTTTGGAGTTGCTTACTATTTTTAGTAAGTGCTATTTCTGACAATGTGGTTTGGCAGCAGTTCAACACTCAGTTGTTATTTTTGGCAGTGTAGCAGTGCAATTTTGGCAATGGCTTCTCCAGCATTCTTGGAGTTCAAAAATGGAAAGATGAATAACTTAAGTTGTGTTATATTTTAATGTTGCTTTTTGGACCCCACACCTAGGCAACATGACTTGAGTTGTTTTAAAAGGTGGACTAATAAGTTGGATGTCCCATTTGTAGACATTGCAAATTAAATGATAATTTGATGCTTTAGAAAGTGGACACCTAGGTTGACAAGTCAAAAGGTTTTTAAATGAATAGTATATTGCCCCAAGAAGTTGGCGTCCCTTTTTGGAGGGAATTTGGATTTTGAACTTCTGGGTCTTGGGCTTATAAATAAGCCTCTCTCGCTCTCATTTTGGTTATGTAATTTTATGATAGCGAAGTGCTGTCGGATTGGCTTCAGACTCTTGGGCTTTGAGGACGATACCCCTCCAAGCTTACTTCAGTTCCAAGTTTGCAAGATAACTCCTAGCTGAACAATGGATGCATCTTCATTCAAAGGATTGCAATTGAGCAGAAATGGTGATGGCTTTCTTTATATTTGTTGTTTTTGTTGGTTTTGATGTGTTTTAGCTCATTTTGGTGTGGGTGTGTGTTCGTTTGCTTCTTGGAGATCATTTTGGAGTGTTTTTATCAGTTTTCTTGTTGCTGGTTTGTGAAGGGCTGAATTACAATTTTGCTAATACTAACTAGAGAGACAAGTTATTTTTGTGGGTACTAATTTTGTGGATTCCTAGAGATTGGGCGACCCCTTGCTTGAGTTTTGGTGATTTTTAGTAGAGGTTTGGATTTTTGAGACAAGGTCGACTTTCCTAAGGAGGTTGTACCATTGTCAATGGTGCCTTGGGATTCCTGCTTGAGTCTCGTTGTCAGTTTGAGGGTGTTTATCAGTTGGAGTTTGGATGCCTAGGCTTACTTCATCCTTTGCAACAGATTTGAGGTCAATCTGTTGAGTGGTTGGAGAGATATGAGCATTTGATGGGGTGTTGGTTGGTGTATCAGGTTCGCTGTCCAGAAAATCAGACTGCTGTGATAACATAACAAACTTGATATATCCCTGGTACTTGCTTGTCTTATGATGCCTAATTGATTACATGTTGCAGGGATTGATCTATATTGTAATAGGCTTTCATTTTGAGTAGTACTTATCATTTTATCATGTACCTAATGATCATTGTAATGTTGATATGGTAGTGCCAAACAACTATTTTACATTCAGCTATTTGTACTACACTCTCACTGAATAAGTGGTTGAGTTTGCTTTACTTTCTGGTTGCCTGCTGAAAAGTGGAAGTGGCTGGCTATGCTGCCAAGTACTTCACTTTTCTTTACTTTCTTGTAGCCCATTGAAAAGTGGAAGTGGCTAGCTTTGCTGCCAAGTATTTTACTTTCTCTATTGGCTGGCTTGCCGCTAATAGCTTATTTGTTACTTCAACATTGATATTATATTTAGATCCCCTTACATCGTATGCTCTCACCTTGCCCACTTTGAGATTTGGGTGATCAAAAAGTGAAGGGTTTCTTCTAGTTTGCTTATCATTACATTTGGGCTAACGCTTATAGGTGCAAGTTCTTTATTTGGGGAAAAAACTAAGGGGGTATTTTACACAAACTTCTTCCTATCACCCAATGTCTAGTCCTGATCACCACTCTTGTATAGAAATTCTACAGAGTCTTTTGGGCCCTTAATTTTCCTGTTTTTCCTCAATTTGCGGGTTTTCAATGGACATCCAAACTTATGTCTCCCATCTCAACCTCCCCTCCTTTCTCTCATCCCCACAATCTTCCATTTCCTCTCCTTTGTGGCCCCTGAAGTTCTAACGAACTTCTTCCATTTCCCCTCCATTTTGTCCACTTCCTTCCTCCAATCCCACAATGAATCTTTGCACCACTTGTCCTATCTATTCTCACTTTCCCTCCATTTTTTCATGCAAACTTTTGGTGGACTTCTGGACTTCATTTCAATGTCTCGTCTTGACTTCTATTCCTACATCAAGAGCTCACATTTTTCCCAAAGCACTTCTTTTGATCATTTATTTCTTATGTAGAGTTTCCATAAACATTTGGACTTTGTCCATTCCTACCTCCACTATCAATCATTGGTCCCACAGTGAAAACCCACTTCTCTAGTTCTCACTTCCTGTATCACAGCAAAATTTTGTATTTCTTCTAGATGGCCTTTGTTACTCACCATATCTTCCTAGAATGCCATTAATGACCCAATTTAACTCTTGCTATTACTCCAAGACTATTTTCTCACCTAATCACCATTGCCCAATCTCAAGGGCATAGATTCACATGCAATTTCAATGGTGGAAGATGAGGGCAACCATGTTGCCATTAATGCAATGGTGAATTCTAGCTTCCGATGGTCCTTGCATCCAAATTTCTCTTCTAGTGGATTTCATGGGATTTTAGCTTGTCTTGTACACTACATTAATGATTAACCCAATGGATTAGGCACTAGTCCTAGATTTAATGATTAGCCATGCATTCAAAATGAAAATTTCTTATACGAATAGATTAAGAGTAGGAGTAGAAATTTGTATGCATCTCATGATTCAATGGTTCAACTAGGGCAGTATCTTTAGTGTATGCATCTCATGATTCAATGGTTCAACTAGGGCAGTATCTTTAGTGAGCCATAACTACTCTTATCTTCAACAGTCATGTTTCGCATACCTACATCTTGTACTTATGCAATGATTTATTTATCAACTTAAAAGAGGTTTTAGGTGTAGTAGGTTAGTCTTTGGTCTAGTGACAACCTTTGGGGCCAAAATATATATTGGATATACTGCAGTGTTTTCAGTTTGTTTATATTTAGTTGAGCTTAATCCTATTAAGGATACCTCTAGGAACACCCTACTAGGTTTAGCTGAGCCCGAAGTGAAGGAGAGATTATCCACTCTCAACAAATGGCCCTAAACCACTTACACTCTATTGATGAATTGAGTAATCCCCCTTCAGGAGAACATTTCCTTGGCCTTGAAGCAGATTGATTTCTCTAGGAATGTGGACAGCAATTTTGGGAACCAATAGGAAGAATGACTTGGTATGCACATATAACAATAAGTTGAAGGAATTAATCTCCAAATGGGATAACCTTTTAGTTGAGGTCCTCAAACACTTGTTGGAGGACTTTTGTTGAAGTTCAAGACCAAATTAAATAGAAATAAAGGCAAGAAGTATAAAGAAATAAAAGAAAGAAGTGTGGTGCTTGACTTGTGTTGAAGGTCATACACATGTGAATTTTCCTAATGGCCTCAATAAAAGATGGTTTGTTCAAGGTTTAAGATCAAATACAAAAACAAATTAAATTGTACTACCAATGATGTACGCAAATGAATATGAATGAGACACGAACATGGGAAACAAGGACAAAGAAAATGTGAGGACAAAAGAAACAAGCAACTCAAATGAGAACGCATTGAGGCTCACAACATTATCGCTTAGAGAAAGGATACTATGGGGTTGTTGAAGGATGTAAATGGTGAGATAGAGAAAGAAGTGAGGTGGCTTACTTGTACGAAGGGTCATACATGTGTGATCTATCCTAGTGGTACATTTTGTGAGGTTGTAGGTTGACTAGATAGTCAATGAAACCAAGAAAGAAGGAGCATGCCTAACTTGTTCCACCAAGGTTCATACATGTGTGATCTATCCTAGTGGACAATTTTGTGATATATGTAGCTTAACTTGGCATACAATCAAGGGTTGCCTTGACAACCTCAACAATAAAAAAGAATAAGTTGTGTCGATCCCATAAACATCAACCTCCATGGAAGCTACTAGTGATGGACTGAAATTTAAGACAAGGTGGCTGAAGAAACCAAAGCCAAGGAGGATTTTTCATGAAGATCAATCAAAATAGCCATTCCATAAAAAATCTCACACATGCAATGAGTGGTGTCATTAATTCGCAAAACATCTCAGTTCAAACAAGTGGCAGTTTTGGATTGAATTCTATTTTTTTTTGGAATATCCATTTTTTGATATTTTATATGTTGGAAACATAGTTGAAAAAATCGCCAAAAACTCGCAATACTCGCGAGTAATCGTTCTGAAATGTGCTGGGCGAGTAAATCGCTCAATAACTCGCAGCCGAGTATAAAGTAAAACGCGCGGCGATTTATTCATGAAGAAAACGCAGAAAATCGCGACTTGTAGAGAAAAACGCGGTTAAAAAATAAGGCATTGATTTTATTTTTGTTTGCCCTAAATTTTTTCGCATAAACATAATGATAAAGCATCCGCCATCACTTGCAAACTCGTATTATTTAGATTCAGAAGAAAAACGACAGGAGACGAGGGCAGAGAGAAAAAAACGGCGAAGGAAGAAAAAAACGTAGGTTTTTTAAAAAAACGCGACCTCATTTCTGGAAAAAATCATAAACAGTAAACACCATGATCGATTTCTGCAAAAAATAAAACTCCAGGTCGATTGATTTCTGGCATATTTCATTGTTTTTTTTAATAATTTTTTTAAAAAATTTATTGATTTTTCTGAAGAAACTCATATGATCGATTAAATAAATTTATAAAAGGTAAACTCATACATCTTGAAAATTAAATAAAACATAAAAATTAATTATTTCTTACCGTATTTCTGAATAAATCGTAAAACATAAAGCGTATGTTTATTTTTTTTTAAATTTATTGATTTGTAAATAGTAAATACTAAAAGTTTGAAATTTAAATATTAAAAATTTATAAGATTTTAAGAATGTTTGTAAAAAAAATTAATATATTATATAAGTTTATCATTTAGCATTTGAAAAATTGAAAATTTTTAATTTATTTTATTTCCAAAACTTATAATTTAATATATTTGTAAAATATAATTAATATATTTTATAAGAGTTAAGAATATTTGTAAAAAAAATTAATATATTATTTTTTATTTTATCATTTAAGTATTTAAAAAATTGAAAAAATTTAATTTATTTTATTTCCAAAACTTATAATTTAATATATTTGTAAAAAATAAATAACATATTATATAAGAGTTATTATTAAATCAAATCTTTAAATTAAAATAATGAATGATTACAAATCAATAAATAAATTAAAAAAGTTATTATTAAATATTAAATCAATAAGAGTTAAAAACTTTTATTTCCAAAATGACTAAGAGTTATTATTTCCAATCTTTTAAATTTTTAATGATTAGAAATCAATAAATAAAAAAATAATTAATTAAAATGTTATTATTAAATATTAACCAGAATGACTATTATTAAACTCTAATTTTGATTTATATATGATAAAATAAGTAATATGTTCTAAAAATTTAGTTTATATGTGTAGTTTTTAAGAATATTTTAAAAATTGTGTATTTTCAAATGTTCGATAAATTTGCCGAGTTATTGCCGAGTTTTTCCCCGAGTTTTTGCCGAGTCCCGAGTTTTTAAATTTTTTGGGTCTGCCGAGTTATTGCCGAGTCCGAGTTTTTCAACTATGGTTGGAAATATTGTCATTGATGTCAAAGGGGAATATAGGAAATGGATGTCATTGATGTTAAAGAGGACAACAATTAATGTTGATAACAAATGATTAATATCATTCAAGTGGAGCAACTAAAAGGATTATGAGCAGTGATTACTATTGAAAGGTAAGAGCAATGATCTTTATTAAAAAGGGGTAGTGACTGAAATATACCAAACCAATTTTTTTTTCTTTTTTGCAATTACAAACAACATGCACCCGTTAGGGTTAGCACTTAAAACCAAAGCGATGCAGAAGTCAACTCTAACCAAGGATGTACACTAGGATCCCGAGATCGGCAAGGTATGAGCATATGGTCAAAGGATCTCAATGCAATGCATGAACTGAATAACTCTAACCAAGAATGCGCCAGATGACGGCGAGCATATGGTCAGAGGATCCCTACCAACTACTGATGCTGAAAGTAACTCGACGCCAAGAATGTGCTTACCAACCCAGAATGGGAATGGAGCTACCATATGGTGGAGATGCTAAGAACTACCATGCAATTCAAAACGTAAATAGGCGGCAAGCCAGCCTCTTCCACTTATTCAGTGGGAATTACAAAGCATGAAGAGAAAGATTAAGAAGTGCTGACAGTACTACCGATCAGCTTACAATTGTAATAGATTGTGCCTGCAAAGAACAAGATGAGAAGCTCTCCAATGCTGCAATTAAGAGTATGATCTCCACAAAGCTTAATATGACCTTCTAATCACCAACTTTCACCAAGAATGCAAATTCTTAAATCTGATATGGTAGACCATGGACTGAAAATACTTAACCAGCAATACAAACCCTTACTAAAATGCTTGCATCTCACACTAGACTCGTCCAAATGACTCCAAATAAAGTGCATTAGCTTCCTAAAATGAAAGCGCCCAAGTAAGAACCCTAAAACAGACCCAAACTGCTGTATCTTTTTTTGCACAGATTTCAAAGCAAATACATAATGGTACGACCCTAATGGAAGGGCGAATTCTCTCTAGAAAATTCAGTTCCTAATAATAAAATCTGAAACTTGCCAAGATTGGTCGCTCCAAGCCTAGAAACTCATGGGGTCAATACCCAGAACAAGATTAATTTTATTATGAAATCTATGAAAGAAACTTACAATCAGCCATGATGAACAACAACTCCAGAATTTGATAGAATATGCAAGTATTCAACTCCAACATGCAAAGACCACTACAATGCAAAATCTCACTACAAAAATCTCAACTACAACTATCTCACCACTAGTTGCTATCTTTCAAGCAAGAAGCAATGCCAAGGCTAGGAGGCATTCATTCCTCGAAGCGATCCCAGTACCATTCCGGCAGAGTAACATTAGTGTAGACATAAGATCATGAAATGAAGACCCAAGGCTCCCTTTTATAACTTTGAGAAGACACCTCCAGAAGCTTCCAAAAGGTACGCCCATTCCTCAAGATGCTTTTAGGTTTTGACTTGACCATTGACCAAGCTTCAAGGTGGCGTCCTTTTTCATAAAGGCAATTTTTCTTTAATTTAAAATTATCTTCTCTCCAAAAGTTGGCGTCCCACCTCCAATAGCAATATTTGACCTTAGAAATATTAAAACTTTCCCTGATGATGCGTCCACCCATGAGGTCCCCCTTTTCAGAACAACTTAAAGTCATGAAGCTAGGCCAAGGGGTTATAACATTATAATATAACATTATTTTAATTAAAATACTTATCTCTCCAAAAAATGCATCAAAAGACCCAAACAACCATACCAACTGAATTGACTGTAGATGGAAGCCAACTGAACTGAAGCCAATAGGACCACTACCAGAAATAGGATTTACTAAAAATAGTAAATTCGGAAAGTTGCTCGGATCAAAGTGCATGCGACACCATTGTGAAGCTTTCTGAAAACCCAGAAAGAATCCAAAATCCCAAACTCCAGGATGTAGCCGTCATAACTTGCTAAAAATAGTAAGTTCGGAAAAGTTGCTCAACGTCGTTGCATGTCATACCTCTGTGAAACTCTCTGAAAACCCAAAAGGAATCCAGAATCCAAACAGCCAAACTCCAACATGGAAACCCCTAAATCTTCAAAAGAACCCACCAAACAGCCGAAAACCCTAATTCTGCCACTGACTAGCCAACAACACCCGGGTATAGGCCATCAATCACTGAAAGTTGTAGTGCTAAAAATGGGGACATTACAGTCCGCCCTTCCCAAAATTGCTTGTCCTCAAGCAATACCACCACAACTCCAGAAAAATTAAGACTGATCCATACCAAAACAAGTATGATCCCAGGTTCCCAAGTCTGTCTCAGGAAGGACCCACCATGCCGATGTTGCACCACTTTGATCACATCAGTGAAAACATCATGCCAATGCTGCACTAACCTTCCTTGTAACTCCAAAGTGTTACCATCCATGATACTCAAACTGAAAGATCTTAAAGGACTGAGATCAATATCATGCAACATCTCATGTCCAAGATGCCCAGAGTGAACAGTATCAACCATACCACTGTCAACCACAATTCTAGGCAAGAAGAAAGATAGGCTACTCAACTCAAAATCAATCTCCTCAGCATACCTCCACATGGTAACAAACAAAGCCCTGATAGCAAATGTGACATCTTAAAATCTTCTTGCAAAAAGGAAAGCAATCCTTTGCAAGAGCTCAACAAACTCATACTCATGTCTCCTCATGGAGCTACTATGCATCAATTGAAATATACTGACACCACCATGAAGACTTCTAATCACTCTTACAGTTCCAACTCCAAGAGTCTCAGAATGAAAAGCCAAAGCATGTGGAAGTTCGCTGCCCCGAATCAGTATAGTAAAGAAACTATCAAAATTTGCTTCACAAACCTCCATAAGATGAACTCCGAGAATATGATAGGTGTGAAGGAACAAATAATCTCTGCTGTTCAAGGCTGAAGTCAGCGAAGTGCAATCTGATTTTAGTACTTCACACAAGGAAAAACAGCAGCACCAATGAAATTTCCAAGAGTGAGTATATGAGATGAGCATTGAGTTGCAAGATAACACCTCAAAAATGGCAGGAAAACACACTAGAGCAATCTCCAACTGAAAACTACCACCTCTTTGATAAGTAGTGATGGACAAACTCTCCCAAACGAGAGTAACTCCACAAGTAAGGTGGCTGGTCTGCCTCCAACCAGCAAGCTCGTGTCTCAAAATCTGCCCTTGTCTTAGCCGAGGATCACTGCCAAGAGCAACCAACTGTTCATCCCTCCACCCCATATTCCAAATCTCTCCCCAATCCATGTGTTGATGAACAAACGGAACCATCAAGTGGCTGGTAAAGAAGGGGACAACACCAAAAAGTCTGAAAATTTGATCCTTATTCCTCCAAATATTCTTCTTTCCACAAGTAATAAGCTCCATCAACCCATGTTGAGAATCCCAAGCATGGATACCCAATTGAAAATAATTTTAACACACTGAAAAGAAATCTCTACACATTCCCAAGTGCTAGTGAGAACCAAGTGCATTCTCACGAAACTGGTGTCCCATCTAGTGAATCCTTGAAGCTTAACCATGAAAGCTTCAACATTGGAGTATAAAACATAAAATGGCTTCAAATTTAGCTCCCAAAACTGACTAGTATGATCCCAAACATCACTCCACCCAAGGGAGGGATTATCCAGAGTGCAACCACCAAGTTCTGGTCCACTTTTCTCCCATTCCTCCTAAGTAGTAGGTCTGAAATCATCACTCCTTGCTGCTCTAATGAAGTTACCAGCAGCTACCAAGACTTGTCTCATCAACATCTTGATGTCATAGATGTTGAAATTACCTCGCTTCAACACCTCCCATATGGAATCTTCACCCTTGAGCCCACTTATGCATTCATTACTAATCAATAGACGTGGTACTTCCTCATGGAGTGATATCAAAGCATCCAAGCACTGGAAACCATGCTCAGTCTCATTCTCCGTTTCATCTTCCATCTCATAGAGAGGATTGTCATAATCTTCCTCATCACCTTCTTCAAAGAGAGGATTGTCAAAAACTTGAAAGTTATTCCTTTCATCTTGTCGCTCCAAACCAGCACATGCAACTTCTGATTTTCTTGAGATGCTTTTAAAATCAAACTCCTCTTAAAGACAATCAAGCTCTCCAATCACTTCCTTGATTTCTTCAGCTCTTTGTGAACCCTCTTGCTCCTTGAAGAGTTTGAAGTCAGCAAACTGGTCTTCAACCTCCGTTAGAGCCAACTGAGTTTTTCCCCACATGTCCTTTGTTGTTTCGAGCACCAGAGTGAGCTCATCAGTCATACTCTCCTTTTCATGTAAAGCACAAATGGTCTTCTTTGCAACTTCAATGGCATGATCTCGTTCTTCAATCGAGTGCACGTACTCGGACTTTAAAGTCTCCAAAGAATCTCTGATAAGTTGCAAATTGGGAAGAGCAACTTCATCTCTCACTCCTCTACGTCTCTCATCAAGATGAGCCTTCCAGTAAAGCTCTTCAACCAAGCTATGTGTGCGATCAAACAGGGATAGAGCTTGCACTTCTTTGTCAAAGGACACCTTGAATTGACCTTCCCACTCATAAGAATGCGAAGATGGCGAACTGCTGATAGGCTGCAACTGAAAATCAGAACCTTGTCCCTTGTCTTTGCTGCCATTAATGTTGTTCCAACATCCTGGTACTTTACCACCAACATGCGGATAATGCTCAATGCCATGGAGATGATCATTCTCCATGATTTCTTCGACTCTATGTTTGCAACCAGCTTCTTGAATGGAAAAATCAGACTTGTGTTTGTAAACCTCTTTAACTCTTTCCTCTTCAAGAGCCATATGGTCTTCTAGCTCTTCTTCTTCATCACTGTCTCCTTGATCAAACATTATGGCGGCATCCAACTTGATCAATGGATTATAATTGCCCGCTGTTTGGAAAGTTTTTGTAGCAGCAAACTCCTCTTTAGCAGCTGCAACCACTTCAAAGAGATCGTCATGGAACTTTGTTGAGCAATTTTCTTCTTCAAAGACAACTTCCCCTCCAATGGCCGCCTCATAGTTTGCAAAGCAATCTGATTTTTGTTCATCAGGATCAAAGGGAAATTCATCCCACAAAGGTTCTCTTTCATACCTTGGTGCCAACACACCCGGATCCCAAATGCTAGTGGGTTGATTAAGATGATTAACAGGAAAAAGCTTATCATGCTCTCCCTGAAGTGATGACTCCTTGAATAAGTCAACTCCCAAATCACTTAAGCTGATAACATCAAAATTATTTCTCTCCAATGGCTCAGTTTGCTGCTCAAACCCAATGTCACCACCATAGTGAATTGAAGAATCTTCAATGCTTGCTGTTATGAAAACTTCACTATCGTTATCTTCTTCATGAGGGAGTATGTCATAGATTTCTTCATGTGGAACTTCTCGAGAAGTTGGGGCAGCAACATGAAGAGAATCCTTATTTACCAAATCTTCAATATGATCTTGTTTGGACTCTTTGGAATTATCTCCATCATCATGACCACTAATCTTTCCTGCATCTTGCTCTAACTTCTCCAAAAGTGGCTTCAATTTCTCTTCACATTGAGTAAATAATTCCTTGATCAGCATAGCAGCAATAGGAGAATCCTTTTCTTCACATTCATATGTGTCCAAGAGGAGAGATTGGACATTTGGTGGAATTTTATCCGACTCTTTAATGGTGAGAACAAGAATTTTCTTCACAGCTGCAATAACATCTTCTTCTTGTTCACTCCAAGTGGATATGAAGAGGTAATGGAACAAGTGATAAATCTGATCATGCATTCCCAAGTCTAATAGCAAGTTACTTATCCTGAGATCTGAAAATGTCTTTAATATAGCAACCCTTCTTGAAAACAATTTATTTCACGTTTCATGTAGGTCTTGAAAACTCTCCACAATCATTTTCAGAATGATTTTCATGGTTTCATCATCATAGGGTGTCATGGGAACCACAATTCTCATCATCTCCATGAAGCAAGAAGAAATCAGCAGCTTGGTTTCTTCATCTGGATGTCCCAACCAATAGGGCTGTTTTAAGAAGGTCCATGCAGGTGCCATTGCCAACTGCATCCATTTGGAGGGTGATGGCGTCACCTGTCTTAAGCACTGCTCCAACAATTGAAGATTATTCTCTTCATATTCCCTTGACTGAAATTCTTTGCCAAGTCTTTCCCCGGCCATATAAAGCGTCTTTTCCAGTTTCATCTCTTCTTTGTTAGCCATGTTTATCTGCCACTTCTAAACTGAATTGAACTCTGTTTTGACCTCTGGTGTAGAAACTGATTTCTCTGTCATTCGACTGTCAACTAAACCTTGTTGGGCACATGATGGCAGGATCTTGGCTCTGATACCACTGAAATATACCGAACCAATTTTTTTTTCTTTTTTGAGATTACAAACAACATGCACCCATTAGGGTTAGCACTTAAAACCAAAGCAATGTAGAATTCAACTCTAACCAAGGATGTACACCAGGATCCCGAGATGGGCAAGGTGTGAGCATATGGTCAGAGGATCTCAATGCAATGCATGAACTGAATAACTCTAACCAAGAATGCGCCAGATGACGGCGAGCATATGGTCAGAGGATCCCTACCAACTACTGATGCTGAAAATAACTCGACGCCAAGAATGCGCTTACCAACCCAGAATGGGAATGGAGCTACCATATGGCGGAGATGCTAAGAACTACCATGCAATTCAAAACGTAAATAGGCGGCAAGCCAGCCTCTTCCACTTATTCAGTGGGAATTACAAAGCATGAAGAGAAAGATTAAGAAGTGCTGACAATACTACCGATCAACTTACAATTGTAATAGATTGTGCCTGCAAAGAACAAGATGAGAAGCTCTCCAATGCTGCAATTAAGAGTATGGATCTCCACAAAGCTTAATAAGACTTTCTAATCACCAACCCTTCACCAAAATGCAATTTCCTAAATCTGATATGACAGACCATGGACTGAAAATGCATAACCAGCAACACAGAACCTTACTAAAATACTTGCAACTCACACTAGACTCATCCAAATGACTCCAAATAAAATGCATTAGCTTCCTAGAATGATGGCGCCCAAGTAAGAACCATAAAACTGACCCAAACTGCTGTATATTTTTTGGCACAAATTTCAAAGCAAGTACAGAATGGTACTGCCCTCAAGGAAGGGTGATTTCTCTCTAGAAAATTCAGTTCATGATAATAAAATCTGAAACTTGTCAAGAATGGTCGCCCCAAGCTTAGAAACTCAAAGATTCAATACCCAGAACAAGAATAATTTTATTATGAAAGCTATGAAAGAACTTACAATCAGCCATGATAAACAACAAATTTGATGAGATATGCAAGTATTCCAGCTCAACGTAAAGACCACTGCAATGCAAAATATCACTACAAGATTCTCTCAACTACACTAACTCACCACTAGTTGCTATCTTTCAAGCAAGAAGCAATGCCAAGGCTAGGAGGCATTCATTCCTCGAAGCGATCCCAGTACCATTCCGGCAGAGTAACATTAGTGTAGACATAAGATCATGAAATGAAGACCCAAGGCTCCCTTTTATAACTTTGAGAAGACACCTCCAGAAGCTTCCAGAAGGTACGCCCATTCCTCAAGATGCTTTTAGGTTTTGACTTGACCATTGACCAAGCTTCAAGGTGGCGTCCTTTTTCATAAAGGCAATTTTTCTTTAATTTAAAATTATCTTCTCTCCAAAAGTTGGCGTCCCACCTCCAAGAGCAATATTTGACCTTAGAAATATTAAAACTTTCCCTGATGATGCGTCCACCCATGAGGTCCCCCTTTTCAGAACAACTTAAAGTCATGATGCTAGGCCAAGGGGTTATAACATTATAATATAACATTATTTTAATTAAAATACTTATCTCTCCAAAAAATGCATCAAAAGACCCAAACAACCATACCAACTGAATTGACTGCAGATGGAAGCCAACTGAACTGAAGCCAACAGGACCACTGCCAGAAATAGGATTTACTAAAAATAGTAAATTCGGAAAGTTGCTCGGATTAAAGTGCATGTGACACCATTACGAAGCTTTCTAAAAACCCATAAAGAATCCAAAATCCAAAATCCCAAAGTCCAGGATGTAGCCGTCATAACTTGCTAAAAATAGTAAGTTCGGAAAGGTTGCCCGACATCGTTGCATGTCATACCTCTGCGAAGCTCTCTGAAAACCCAGAAGGAATCCAGAATCCAAACAGCCAAACTCCAACATGCAAACCCCTGAATCTTCAAAAGAACCCACGAAACAGCCAAAAACCCTAATTCTGCCACTGACTAGCCGACAGCACCCCGGGGATAGGCCATCAATCACTGAAAGGTGTAGTGCTAAAAATGGGGACATTACAGTGACTAAAGATTAATAAAGGATGGCAACTAATATGCATAAGGCAGCAATAAAGATAAAAAGGCAGCGATTTACATGAGGAGAAATTGAAACATATTTAACTAAGGATTTAAATGGTTTAGCTTCGCCGACCTCCCTTCATACAAAGAATAATCTAATATGCTGGCTGACATTCATTATTTTGGCACCACACTTAAAACAGAAATTAAACTTAAATTATTATATTATTTATTTTGCTGGGTTGACCCTACATAGAATAATGTGTTCACCCAAATCATATATAAAATGGTTTGATTAAGAGCAGCGATAGATAATTTGATAAGGCAGCGATTCATTTAGTAAGAAGCAGCAATTATGTTTTAATGAAAAACAGTGATTAAAAGAGAATATCTAAGGTTGTGATCCAAATAAATAGCACCCAAATTTGAAAATAATTAAAGAGCAGAGATTAATATCCAAAAGGCAGCGGTCACTTTGTGAAAGGTTATGTCTTCTTAAAAGGTTTTCTCTTTTCTAAACAGACGTCTTTTTTCATAGAGGCATAAAGATATAAAGAGTAGAAGAAGGTGTGGTGAGAAAAACAACAATCCAATGATTTATTTCTGAAAAAGAGAAAGATAAAGGAGAAGTATGAAGTGTGAATCAGATTTGTATTGAAAATAATTATGTGATAAAGTATGAAGACATGTGCTAGAGAGTTAAAATTATTTCAGACTTGTCAATGAT